>QLTV01001839.1:1800948-1838138 GCA_003457575.1 Thermophis baileyi
CTGCAGCTGACATAGGGCAACGCCTCGCGTGCCCTCAGATATGGCTCCATGTGCCACTTGTGGCACATGTGCCATAGGTTCGCTATCACTGGGTGATAGGATCAGTAGTGGGTTCTAAATTAGTTTGCTACCGGCTCGCGCTCGACGCTTCTGCGCATGCGCAGAAGTGTCCCAGGCGGGTGGGCAGAGCCTCCTGCCGCCACTGCTACTGGTTCTAAGAACCGGGCCGAACTGGGAGCAACCCACCGCTGGATAGGATGCAACCTTGCAGAGTGCCTTTTCCAATTCTGAACCATTTTGTGTCTCCATATTCCATTCTTACAGTGGCTGCTTGAATGAACTGGATGTGGTGTGGTAATATTCCCAGTTCTTTGAGGCAGTTCCAGAGCTTGTCGTGGTCAATGCAGTCAAAGGCATTTGTGTAGTCAATGGATCACATGTAAAGATCTTTTGGGTATTCCTTTGCTTTTTCCATCATCCAACATAGATTGGCAATATGATCACGTGTTCCTCTTCCTTTACGAAATCCCGCTTTCTATTGGCGATTGGATTCAAATGTTGCTGGATTATTTTCAAGAGAATTTTACTCATGTGTGATATCAAAGCTATGGTTCAGTGGTTGGAACAGTCTTTTGTATCACCTTTCTTTGGTATTGAGATAAATATTGACCTTTTCCATTCTTTTGGCCACTGATCGGACTTCCATATATTTTGGCATAGCGCTGTCGTTTTGTTGGCAGTGGTCTCAGCTACTCTGCTGGAATTCCATCAACTCCAGGGGCTTTGCGTTTAGGCAACTGGTTGAGTGCCTACACTATTTCCTTCTCCAGGATATCTGGATCCATTTCTGATAGGTTTGCTTTTCTTCTTATAACTTGGCCTTGTTTTTCCATTTGTGTAAAGTTGTTCTGCATATTCCCACCATTTTTCTCTGATTGCTTGTTGGTAATGCAATTCCTGCCCCTCACATCCTCTGACCTTTCTTGCTGTAAAGGGGTTTCTGGCCTTCTTCACAATCTTTACTAGTGGTCTGGCCCCTTAATCATAGAGATTAACATCAGGGCTAAATAATTGTTTATTAGGGAGCAAGCCCTATTAAAGTGTTAGTGAGAACAACTTCCCTTTGCCCAGAGGATATACTAGTCTTTTAACTATAATCCCTGATCAACTGCTAGAGCTAATACTTAATCAGTAAAAACAATGGAAGTCCTCATGACTTTTAAATGCTCTAACCTGTTTCAGCCACAAGTGAATGATTCAGAAGTTAGAAATCTGGGGTATTTAGCCTCCATGCATTTAATAAATGCATATCAGTGGAAGAATATGTAGAAGGCATCCATAAATATAAAATAATTCAAAGAACAAAACAGAGCAGAACAATTCTTCTATTATTATTTTTTCTATGAGTATAGTGTAGGAAATGGAATTACACTTAATTAGCTTCTGATATATTATGCTGAACACCATTTCCTCTCTGAAGTGTAATTTTCTACTCTTTAAATCTTACACAGCTTGTTGGTATCTAGAATTAGAAAATAATTTTCAGGTGCTTCAGGGTAATTATTTTTATACGGTTACACTGCAAACACAAGCGAACTCTCTTTGGGAATTTCATTGTGAATCCTATTTTTAGTTACGTCCACCAAATTTGGCTGAGAGATTTTTCTATACTGAAAAGGAATCCCCAAAATTAACAGCTTCCATTTAATAAGATATACTACAGTATGCCAATTCTTCAACATCCATTTAGTCTAATGCAGCAGTTCTCAACCTGTGGGTCGCGACCCCTTTGGGGGTCGAACGAACCTTTCACAGGGGTCGCCTAAGACCATCAGAAAACACATATTTCTGATGGTCTTAGGAACCGAGACACCACTCCTCTATCCGTCCACATACGAGTACCCAGGGATGATGCGACGCACGGGCGGCCCTCGAATGCGCAGGCGCTGACAGAAGGGCCACGCGCACTAGCCCGCCATCTTGGTGCCCCCTTTGTCACCTCATCGCTTCTCACCTGGCAACGTGCATGCGTGGGGAGGGGGTGGGGGTCGCGGCATTAGAAAGGTTGAGAACCACTGGTCTAATGGATTAGAACCAGATTTAATTGCAACTCACCTGGGTTCCCCAACACACTAAATTAGGCTAAAATGATACATGGTTTGATAACATAGCCACTATTGTAGTATGCTGTGTGAATCAGGTCATTATATCAAGAGACAATATATTTTATTTAGACTTATACAGTTGCCAAGTTCCACAAATTTTGATCCAGTGTCCATAGGGATACTGCAATGGTTGTTTGAGGGCCTGTCATAAGTCACTTTTTTAAGTGCCACTATCACTTCAAACAGTCACTAAACAAATGATTGTTGAGAACTACCAGTATTGTATGACTGTATCAGTGGTAATTTTTCACCTGATTTAGAGTTTAGTATGTTGGGTGAATTCAGTAATAGAGCTGAATAAATTGCTTGTGCTCCAGCTTCCCAATATAGATTGATTTTCAGCCGAGATCCATCATGTTGTTGTTAATTAGCCAATCCACAAATACCCAGAGGATTAGTCTTGATCAATAAATTGGAAATAATATGATTCTAATTTTTTTGGTTTTGTATCTAGCTCCAGATTCAGAATCAAGAATAACTTACCATTTTAAAAATTCAAGTAATTTTTAACTTTCCATATAGTTTGACTTAATCACTCTGGATATCTGAAGACATGTTAAGTAATCTGCAATTCTGCATCTTAGTGTTACAGCATTCTGTACTAGTGTGAAACTAAAAGAATGAAGCTTACTTGGAAAATATTTTTTAAATGATGCAATTGAATAAGCCTGCAAAGGTATGACAGGCACCATGTTAACTAAAACCTTCATAGCTTGAAAAGATCAAACCTGAAGATATGATCAAAAAGCCACAAAAATGTACATTAATGTTATCATTATAGCTGTATTTATATTTTTATAATTAGGAACCACAGGGGTTGCTTGATTCATACCTTTTCTGGCTACTGTTAGTTTTGACAATGGTATGGCTTGAATTACAAGAACTACTATATCATTTCTAAAGCATTTATTCCATCTCATCCCATCTATGATTAATCATCTTTTAGTGTTCCATTGTTAAATTAGCAGTTTCCTCCTTCTTCTAGTCCCATCCAATGACAGTCTCAAGGTGTGTAAAACTGTGTAAGCTTTATCATATGTTACCCATAGTCATGTGGCTGACCATGACTGAGAATACAGTGAAGATAGGAATTGGTATGGGGACAGCAATTCTGTTAAAATAGTTTTTTGTTGACTCAAAGATGAGTGGATTGTACAGTATCTCAGAAATTGGGGAAAGGTTCTAAATGTGCACCCTATAATATCACCCATAGCTATAGAAGTATAGCAGAAGAAACCATTTTGAAGCACATGCTTGTGTGCCCATGTAACAAAGGAATTCCACAGTTTTAGACATAGCCCTGCTAAGATGCTAAGATTCTGCTACCTGAATTTGTGAGGAAGGATGTATAGACGTATATTGTCACATTGGAAATACAGGTGCCATCAGGGTGGGACGTTTTAGCAAAATTAGAAAAGGGCTTCCAAATTCATCAGGGTTGGCTAGGTGCACTTTTGACATAAATTATGTGATCTGTGTCATCATCTAGACAGAACTAGTGCACAGAAGAACATTGGGCTAGAAGTAATATTCACAGTTTCAGACAATAACACCTAAATAGCATTTTTGTTCAGCTACTTGATATTGTTGGAAGAAATGTCCATTTGGGTTCAGTTCCAAGTGGGAAAAAGACACTGGATTCATGGAAGTTGCTTGGAAAGAAGGTTTATTGATGAACAGGATCACATGGCTTGAGATCCTGGGCAAAAAAAGGGCCGAGATGCTGAGAGTGCCTGGGTTTTATGCCCTCTGTTGGGCTTTGAATTTGAGCTTGTGTTCTGATTGGTTGTCAGACTCCCATGGGACCATGCAGGGGTAACTCTGTAGGTTGTCTTTTGAGTTCCAGGCTTGGTTGACTCTTGCTTGGTGATGATGTAATGAAAGGGCTTTGGGCAATTCCTACTATGGTTCTGCCTGAAGGAGGTAGGTCTTTGTTATTAGAATAGACTGGCCCAGGCCTTAATGGCCCATTGACAAAGGTGGGGGGCTGAGTTTCTGCCTCCCTTTTAGGGGAAATATTCTGCCCTTTTAATATTTCCTGAAATATCTCATTGTCCTAGGAGAGGGGTGGGTGCTAACTTCCTACAATATCTAAGAAATAACAGTCAGTTGGGACAAAAGCTTGCCATGATTGCTTCACTAGAATTTTTTAAAAAACTGGCTCAGAGTTAGTCCATCATTTTTTTTTTATTACCAGCAGTTTTGGATTGTTTCTAGAAGAAAAATGGGATAAAATATTTGGAAAGTAAATAATGAATTAAAAATGGATTGTACGTTCCCAAGCTATCATCTATTAATAGAAATTACCTGTTAAGGTAGGCGAGATGGACAGCAAATCAATCAATCAAACAAACAAATAAATAAGATCATCTATACAAAAACCACATTGAGATAAAACAACTTTTTAACCTGCTATCTTTCAGATGTGGTG
This sequence comes from Thermophis baileyi, assembly GCA_003457575.1. NCBI lineage: Eukaryota > Metazoa > Chordata > Lepidosauria > Squamata > Dipsadidae > Thermophis > Thermophis baileyi. Next base: position 1,805,545 of record QLTV01001839.1, read on the forward strand.
ACCTAACAATTCTCATCATTCCATTTCTGTGTTAGTTGGAGATGATTCTGTTTGTATTCCAACCCATCAGGTGCAGTGGTGGGTTGCTACCGGTTCTCACCAGTTCGGTGAACCGGTAGCGGCGGCGGCAGAAGGCCGCCGCTCACCCACCCGGACGTAATCAAAAATGCTCTGCGCCTGCACAGAAGCGCGCGCCCGCGCCGGTAGCAAAGGTAAGTGGAACCCACTACTGATCAGGTGGGCACAATGAAAAATGAAAGAGTATCTAAAACATATTTTTTTTCAGTGTGGAGATTGTGTAAAAAGTACTTTTTTCTGATTCTATGAGCCACATGGATTCTAAGAACCCTGCAGAAACCAGTTAGAAGTATTTGCGTGCATGTCTTCTATGACAGGAACTCCTAAGGTATGGAAGTATGCTAAGGTTCTTTTAAAATCATTCCAAAAAAATATGGCTTATAGGGAATTCCTCCTGGGTCTGCTGGCATAATTCATGCTATCACTTACAGCAACAGCATTAGCCTAAGCACCGCAATTCAAGCAATTAGCTGGATCATTGGAAGGTGTTAGAAGCACACATTATCTTTAGTTATGAATAAAAATAATGCCAAATTGCATTCTTTGCTTGTGGTGTTTGAGTCAGAAAGTTTATACTGTTTAGTCTAGATTGCCTGCATTAAAATAACTTTATGTAAATGTAAATTATTTGGTACAAAACAAAATTGTTTATGATCACCTAATTATCCAAGTTCTTAAGCAAACTAGATGAGGAAGTGTAGATGAGGAAGTGAAGCAATCTGTGCCAAATTCATCTCTCCTTCCCTCTCCCTCCCTCCCTCCCTCCCTCCCTCTCCTAGCAGAGCACATGGGGGTGCGCAAGAGACACCTCGCCGACCTATACTCCGCGAGCTGCACTGGCTTCCTATTGGTCTCCTGGCACAATTCAAGGTGTTGGTTATTAAAGTCCTATATGGCTCAGGACCAGGTTATCTTCGAGACCGCCTTCTGCCACATAGATCCCAGCGACCGGTAAGATCCCACAGGGTTGGGCTCCTCCAGGTCCCATCAGCTAAACAGTGCCGGCTGGCAGGCCCGCGGCGGAGGGCCTTCTCTGTGGCTGCCCCGGCCCTCTGGAACCAGTTACCTCCTGAGATCCGGACTACCCCCACCCTGCTGGCCTTCCGGAAAGCCGTGAAGACCTGGCTGTTCCGGCAGGCTTGGGGCTGTTGATTTCGCTTTTGCAATTTGGCGAGATCCGGCCATGAAACGGTGTGTATGAGTTTTTAGTTGTTTTTTAAATGTTTTTAATATGTTTCTCTAGTTTTTTATATTTTAATAATGTTTTTTTTATATTGTTGTAAGCCGCCCAGAGTCCCCCGGGAGTTGGGCGGCATAGAAATATAAATAAACTAAACTAAACTAAACTCTCCCTTGTTTCTCTCCCTTTTATAAGCTCCCTTTTATGATAGAACCATCCCAAGCATGATAAAACTGCTAGAAAAATATCAAAACTAATATTGAAACCATTAAAGAACTGCCAGATGAAACTGATCAGCATAATAAAAAATACAATCGTTTATAATTATCTCCTTTTTAGAATATTTGTTTAGTTCATTGTGATTTACCCAAAAATTTTCAATAGAGACGATGATTCCATCAATGGTCATCTAAAACTGCAGTCTCCATAGAAATGATTAAAATAAAATTGCTTTTACTACAGCTTTATGTGAGTTCTGGAACAAGTACTATAAAATTATGTTTAAAATTATTTAAGGTAAACCATCAGCTGTGTTGGGCTTCATTTCATTTCCAGAATAATGGTAGGTTGTAGTCTGACATTTCTGGACAGTTTCAAGTTAGAGAAGATTGCGCTTGATTAATAAAATACAATCCTTCACCGGTAATAGTTTATTCTATTTAAATTTTCTCTTGTGCAGCTCTTCTTTACTCAATCCCTATTTCTTTCATTATAGTTAGTTTCATTCAAGCCTCCATGAAAATCCCCAACAATCTCTTTTCCAGACTTTGACTGGACTCAGACCTACTTGCCTTCACTAAGATTGTAGCTTTGGGTTTTCAGACCTAAACCTTTGCGCCTTCTTTGTGGCCTCCCAGATGTTTTTTTAATTGAAAACACGTGTGCAAATATATTTAAGTGGCATAGTCACACAGGTTTGCTGCTGAAGATAATGATAGGTTTCTAATGCAACAGGGAACTACTTGGAATTCGGAATCTTGAGCAATGTTTACATTTTGGAAGTGAGACTGAGTTCTAGTTTCACCTGGTTTTAATGCCAACAAATTGGTATTTGTCTTTGTGTGTCTCTGTGTTAACCACTGTATTCTTTCTTAAGCAATCAGGGTTCCACATGGCTAAAATTCCAGAAGTTAAATGATACATGCATTTTATTACAGAGGGATTAGCAGTGGTTCATTCCTGATGCTTTTTCCTGAAAGCATGTTCATTTTTTGTCCTTGATTTTTTTCCCCTCCTCCTGAAGTGCTTATTTTGATTTTTATTTATTTATTTATTTCGTCAAGCATGTATTAGATAACAGATATAAGTATAAACATAACTATGAATACATGAAATGGATAAGAATAAAAGGGAACATTAGGACAGGGACGGTAGGCACGCTGGTGCGCTTATGCACGCCCTTTAAAGACCTCTTAGGAATGGGGTGAGGTCGACAGTAGACAGTCTAAGGGTAAAGTTTTGGGGGTTTGGGGAAATTTACATCTCAGTATCTCCCAGATCCACCCAGAATGGAGGATCTGGCAGGTACAGTCTAGAAACTATAATCTTGCCTCCTCCCTTCTTCCCTCCTTTATAATGAAAGAACTTGGAGAATATGAATAAGGGACTGAGAAGAGGCAGACGTGACTCAAAGCAGCTCTGCAGTGCAGAAGCCCTGAAACAAAAACAATTGGAAGCAATTGTCCTCACTGAAACTGCCCTTTGTAAATTCCTCTTAATTTCTCTGCAAGCCAAAGTGAGATGCATGCCACCCCTTCTTTGGTCCCAGACTTTTTCAGATGTTGTCCTGGAGGCAGACAGTGTTCCTGAAAAGCAGCAGGGGCCAGCAGGGGCTGCACAAGCATAGGAAGTCTCAAGACAAGAAAGGTAGTAGAAAAAAAAAAACACACGATGTGCAGAGATTCTTCCAGGAATTATTGCCCGAAGGGTTTATTTTAATGATACGTTTTGCTCCCTGCATAAAACTCATCTACAAAAAGTTCTTCTTGGGAGTTACCAAATTTCCCCAACGTTCAGTATTTCATAATACCTCAGGATGATTTGTTGTGGGCCAAAATGAATTTGAGCAATTGCTGAATAATGGCAGAAAATGTATCTCCCATTTCCCCTGAAATAAATAAACAGGACAATCAAAAAGGGATTTTGTGACTGGCCATGTCCTCTGTGACAGATTATCTGAGAGCACTTGACATGTTCTCAAGATTCTCCTTGGTTTATACTGCTAAGTTCTTGGACTTTAGTATACTTGAGTCTTTTTCTTTGAATTAGGAGTAGCAGAAATATCTTGGAGTCATGCCAATGATATACTCAGGACATGAGGTTTTTCATGATTTTCACTAATATTTTTTTTCTGTCTAATGTAATGCAAAAGGTCCAAGTTCCAGGACACTTTGGGAGTATGCGGATAATAGGCTGTCTCTGATCACTTGAGACTAATCTTTAAGCACCCAAGATCATGTGGATGTGCTCTGTGGCTTCCTGGATTATTGATGTTATTGCTATTATTTGAAAATGGAAGGCTCTTATTAATATTTTACACGTTATGTAAAAATTCTAATGCACATCAAAATCCAGAGAAATAAATGGAGTCCTTCAGAAGACCTAATTCTACCTGAATTTTCTCCTACTGTCTATAATTGCTGTTAAAACACAAGACACCCTACCTTCCTTTCCCAGCCTACAGTTGACAGATTGAAAGTGTTGACATGTCACTCTTGTCCCTTTTCTCTTTAAGGAGTTTCAAAGGATTATCTCACTTGTTAAGCTACACATTTTTATGTATGTTGGCTTATAAAGTTGGGAAAAATGATGGCCGTCATTTTAAAATATAAATGGACTGCAGTCACTAAATGCCTTGTAAATTAGGAACATGGCTTTAAAACCTAATGTCTCCAGGGGATCAACTTGTAGCCTTTCATCTCCAAAACTGGATAAAGAATATCATAGTGTCATGCCTCCCCTCAAGAAAGTGTGGGTAGCTCCATGCAATAAAATCTGGCCGTCTTTTTAAACAGGCTTTGGTGGCTGAGTGTTTTAAACTATCTTCACTACAACATAAATAATGCCATCAACTTTGAAAGGAATGTAAGGTTAATCCTTTTAATTCTGTAATATATCAAACAGATATTTGAGTCATAGCACGGTTAGGCATCTAAAGTTACACCATCTCCCTGCATCTTTTTAAAGATCCCTTTAAACTGTTAAAGATTTTTTTCCCCTCTACTGCTGCTTTTTTTGTTTCATTCTATATAATACTACACACATTTTCTAAGTCTGATTCCTTAAAGTAGCCTAAATACCAAGACAATGTATGAAAAGGTTTCAGGGAAGCCAAGATTTGCAAAGGGGCTAAATTTATTCAGTATAGGTGCCACTCAGTTCCAGAATGACTCTGGAAGAGTTGTGGGGAGGAATAAAAAGCTAATTTTTTAATTCTTCCCTGTTTAGAAAAAAGTCAAGATTGAGTTCAAGATTGATAAAATTGTGAGGTAAGAATGGGGGTGACCGTGTAATGTAGTGGTAATTGTAGATTTTTCTTCCCTTTTCTAGTAAGAAAAAAAATACAGAGTTATTCAAAAAACAAGACTAATACTTGCAGATGCATACATAGTCTTAAGGAAAAATGCATATAAAATAAAATAAGCATCCGTATTCAGTACTTCTACCGGTATCTAAAACACTATTTGTGAAGACAATGATAGAATTTATGATAGAGTTTATTTAAATTTGAGGTCAGCAGATGGGATGGAACCAAAATTCTCAACAATCCCAGCAATTGGTGAACAGTTTCCTATTTCACTGTAGCTTCAGAATTCTGATAAAAAGGTCTTCTAAATGCTACTTTTCTTTGACCAACACCCCCCCCTCCATTTGTCACAATAGCAAATAGGCAGGGAGAGAGATCAATAGCATCCAATACTGGGTGATTGAAGCCTTACCCCATTTTATATGCATGCAATACATGTTACAAGGGGGCAGGGCTTCAATCAACCAGTTGCAACCACTATTTCAGTGCTTTTGACCTCCTTGTGGACATTCCTGAGCACATTTGCTGTAGGGGTAAAAGCTGAGACTTCATTTAGAAATAACATTATCATTATCTTATAAGATAATGATAATGTTATTTCTAAATGAAGTCTCAGCTTTTACCCCTACAGCAAATGTGCTCAGGAATGTCCACAAGGAGGACATTATTATCTTTTAAAAATAAAAGATAAAGACACAGAATATTACTTGATATGGAATAGATTTTACGAGTGGTTAGAGATAAGCGGGAGAAATTAGAGGAAGAAAGACTATGAATGTATGTATGAAATACAAAGAAGATTTATAACTACAATTATGCCAATATACCATATTTTTCGGAGTATAAGACGCACCTTTTCCCCCCCTAAAAGAGGGTGGAAATGTTGGTGCGTCTTATACACCGAATACAGCCATTTTTGGCCACCCGAAGCCCCGTCCCTGCATCCCATTTTTGCGAAAAATGGGCTTGTTTTTCGCAAAAACGGGGTGCGCAGAGGGTTTGGCAGGCCTGCAGAGTGCTCCTGGGGGCTGGGGGAAGGCAAAAATGCCCCCGTTTTTGCAAAAAATGGGTGAAAAACAGGTCGTTTTTCGCAAAAACGGCATTTTCGCCTTCCCCCAGCCCCCAGAAGCACTCGGCAGGCCTCCCAAACCCTCTGCGCGCCCCGTTTATAGGCAAAAATGGGTGAAAAATGGGCCTGTTTTTGTGAAAAACAGGGTGCGCAGAGGGTTTGGGAGGCCTGCAGAGTGCTCCTGGGGCCGGGGAGGACAAAAACTTTTTTTTCCATACTTACCTCTTCGAAATCTTATACACTGGTGCGTCTTATGTTCCGAAAAATACGGTAATTAAGAAAAGTATAAATAAGCTAATATAAAAAGAAACTTAGTTAAAATTATTTGGTTATATTATTACTATTGTTATCAGTACATGTGTTAATATTTTTTACTGTCTTTTCTCTGGTCTTTTTTTTTTTTTTTTTTTTTAATTTTTTTTCCTTACAATACTTTTTTTTTCNTAAAAATGTTTATGAATAAAATAAAATTTAAAAAAAGAAATAACAGGGTGATGGGATCCTTTCTAATCTCTACCACTCCAAAATACAGTGGATAGTCACATGGTAGTAGGATGCTTCCAGTGTCTGAAAAACAAATTCATTTTAGCCTGCATTGCTTTCTGAAGAAATAGCTTTCCAGGGGTAGGTTCTGCACACTTCATGACATTTAAAGATGCATGCTCCTATTTTCCTTGTCCATAGCTCAATTGCAGATATGCGAGCAAATAGCTTTCATTTATTTTAGCACTGTTCACCTGAATCTCGGGGTGCAAATGTCCCACGAAGCCTTGGTTTTTATTGCTACTATCAAGAGCCTTTCCTAGACTGGAACTTTAAAATCCCAAGTCTTAACAGTTTTAAAGAAAAGATTGGTCAAGGATAGTATAAGGACTCCTGCCTTGGGAAGTAAGTTGGACTAGAAGACCTCCAAAGTCTCTTCCAGCCCTGTGATTCTAAGATGAATAAAATTTAGTTTTAGCCCTGGTTCCAACCTCTCTTTTATCCTGGCTTAATCTCGGTGTGAGAGCCAGGCCCTGGCTTGTTTTTAGCCCTCTGTTTTACACAGCTCTCCTGATACATTCATCCCTTGGCACTTAGGTTTTCTTTTATGACTGCAAAGTTTCTTTTGAAGTGCAGCGTAAGCAAACTAAAGCCAGACATTATGAGAGTCTGTGTTTATGTTTTACAGGGACAGATCTGAAAGCGAAGGAGCCGCAATTGCTGTGAGGGATAAAGAGGAATGCTGGTAACTTCAACTCTCTTTGAAAAACATTAGCTGCCTTGGGTGTGCTCAAGGCATCTCTAGTCACTGGGCTCAAACCTCTTTGAACCTGGCCAGAGTTTAGACCACTTGGCACAGGCATTCTGCTATCTGGGATAGGTATCTTTTTTTTCCCCCTCTCTCTCTCTGTTAAAGCTTGGCTCCCTATCCTTATTTTTGTTCTTAGCCTGCCTTAGGAATACCTGTTGCCTATAGCACCACCTGTTGGAATTTGTGGGCAGTTTAATGATTAACAGATGATTAAACAGATAATTCAGACGAAACAGGATGCTGAGCCACAACAAAGCATAATTTATTGCCATGCTAAAAGCAAGCAGGTAGAGTAGCACAAACCCAAACACCATAAAACTCAGAACTGCTAATAATTTACAGTTTCTCCAATGTTCTAAATCTTCTTCGCCCAGCACCTGTGGCAAGGAGGGACCCTTTTTAGAACATGGGGCATGTATGACCCACAAACTTTTTCTGCTTCGGTATTATTATTATTATTATTTATTAAATGTGTATGCCGTCCAACTCCCAAGGGACTCTGGGTGGCTCACAACAATATAAAAAACAATTAAAAGAAAACATAATAAAAACAGTTAAAAACAGTTAAAAACTCATACACACAGTTTCATGGCCGGATCTCGCCAATTACAGAGGTAGGATTGCCTTGCCCCTGGAGGTAGCTCTCTGAGGTCCTTTTTTTTTCTTTTGAAGTCACTGAACAATTACCAAATGCCGTTTGAGCTTCTCGTTTCGTTTGCATACATGGCATTACATCATCTCACAAAGCATCTTTCACTCAAAACTCCGCACAATGGAAAGCAGTTGGTCCTTCTCAATTGGGGGTTAATAGTTGTCAAGGGAATGCCACATTCCAGCATCAGCTGCGAATGCCCAGAGTGTGCTGTAAGGAGCTGGCCAGGAACAGGCCATGGGAAAACTTTGTGTATATTTTATGGGACCAACCCCCTCCCCCCAAACACCCTACTTTCTCCAAAATAATATACAGAGGATAATAGGAACTCTTCAGATATGCTGGAACTTTAAGGTAGGGATGGAGAATAGAGAAGCTAGGGGGATTTGATTCATGGCAGTTGCTAGTCTATTTCAGTTATCTAAAGGAAACATGGGTAGGGACAGAAGGGATCTGATGTCAAAGAAAGGGAGGGTTGTTTTTTTTGGAAAGCTCATTTGTGTAATAATTAACTTCTGAGAAGAGCAAAGTTCCAAATAGCTTGGCAGACAGAATTATTACATCTTTTGCCCCCACTTTTTTTTTAAATAAATCTTCAGCTTAGTATTGCAGCTGGAAACAACAGTTTCTTGTCTCTTCAAGGCTTTTCATTCATTCTAAGCAACACTGTTTACTAATGGCTGGTGTTTCTGAAGCAATACAGGCTTTTGTAGTATTTTTTTTTAGTGATATCAAGTAGCCGGATGCTCAGTATTTAGGGACATGTGTATGTTTCTCTTTTCTAAGCTATGCGGAGAGAGGAAAAAATGAGGGAAAATAAATAACGTATAAAGGGTATTGTTAAAATTGTGTATGTATGTTCACAGCTCTGGACAGCTTATTAAGGGCAGCTTTAACTGAAGAAAAGTTAGCTTTCAGTTAAAGAGAGAAAATGTTCTTATGTAACTTAATTCACAAAGCAACAATCTGGCCTTCATATATGCTGTAACAATGTGATTCTTTTAGTGGTCTCCTTCATTCAAGTTTTATCATGTCTTGATTCCAGGGTGTGATTCTTTGGACAATGGCACCCTTTGTGTACACACATGCACACACAAAGGCAATATCAGCAGGCTTGAAAAAAATGGTAAAATCTAGACCAGTGTGTTTCAGCCTTGGCAACTTTTAAGATGTGTGGACTTCAACCCCATGCTGGCCGAGGAATTCTGGGAGTTGAAGTCCACACATCTTAAAAGTTGCCAAGGTTGAAAAATAATGCCCTAGGCCAGGGGTGTCAAACTCCCAGCCTACGGGCCAGATGCGTCACACGCTGACCACGCCCACGCCTGGTTTAGCGAAGGGGGGAAAAGTCACGATACGTCACGTGACGCCGTGAGTTTGACACCTCTGCCCATGGCAAATAAAAAAACCACACACAAATTCTTAAGAATTCCCCCTCCACCCAATAAATAAATAGTCCAATGGGGAAAGTGTAGGCCGCACAATTAGGGAATGAAAATATTGGAATTCTGAACACAGAGCTGTTTTACATCTCATGATGATTGCTGTTGTCTTCATGCTCTCTTTATGGGCTTCCCAGAAGCCTCTGTTTGTCAAAATGGGCATAGAGTGCTGGGCTACAGAGTTCTTTGGTCTGATCCAGCACAGCTTTTCTTATATCCTTGGACTGTGGTGCTCTTGATTGTGGGATGATGCATTGGTTACATAGACAGACTGTAGTTTGGACTGACCAAAGCTTTCCTTAAGCTCTATCAACCTTGGGTTGATATGGGGAACGCTGTAGCCTCTCCTGGATAGGGAAAAACAACCTTGCAATAAATTAATGCTGTAATCTACAGGTCCTTGCACATAGAAAAGAGAGGGAAGAAAATAGGAAATCAGTAGCCAGGAAAGTAGAAATAAAATTAAGTTGTAGTCCCAAATTTAAAAACAAAAACCCGTGTATAAACTTCTGTGTTGTGTGAAATCTGGAGATACAGTATTCACGGATGAGGCAAGGTGTTCAAATAATTAACAGTAAGAGTCAGAGAAGAATCTGTTAAACAAAAACAATTTGTTTAAAAAGAAATTATATGGATCAAGTCAAATGTTAAATACTGATGTCGGTATGAAATTAAAGGGTACTCCCTTCAGTACCGTCATGCTGGCTAAACTTTTCTTTCCAGATGATTACATGTAGAAAAGGAAACTATAATTTACTGAACAGTTTTATAGATGGAGCCTGCAGAATAGGAGAACTGCTTTTTGGTTTGGGTGGGGAACCAGAAGGCAATGGCCAAGAAGCCGAAGACAATTGCATTGTTACAATAGAGCTCAATGGAATCGGTAGAGATAGCAACATTTTAAATTGTAACCTGCCCAGGGTCATTGGCTGAGATGGACGGCTATAGAAATGGAATGAATGAATGAATGAATGAATGAATGAATGAATGAATGAATGAATGAATGAATGAATGAATGAATGAATTGAATGCTGAGATTTAGGTGTTGTAATCTGTAATCTTATGAATACACTGAGTTCAAGTGCAACTGGGTTTCCATTTCTTTGAAAGGCAGTGGCAGCTTTTTCTTCTGTTAACATCATTGCCAAAAGTTCTTGCTGGTCAGTGAATTCTATCCATCTGAGTACCCTTACCCACAAAAAATAAAGCAGATTTCCCAATCATTTGGTATTTCCTTTGATTATATGAGAACAAGATGTAACATAATTAGCCGCCAACAGGATAATGCTAAGTGAAGAATCAAAATGCCATTTATATTATTGAGAAATTTTGTCTCTAGCTAACACTACATATTGATACTGATAAAATAACCTTTATTGTCACTTTTTTCTGTGAACACACTGGCACACATTAAAAAATGAAATTCTGATGCTCGCTCTCAGAAGAATTTATCTATCTATCTATCTATCTATCTATCTATCTATCTATCTATCTATCTATCTATCTATCTATCTATCTATCTATCTATCTATCTATCTATCTATCTATCTATCCATCCATCCATCCATCCATCCATCCATCCATCTATTTTCTGTCTATCCTGATATGAGGACAAACCTGTGTGTAACTTGTGATCTTAGTTACCTATCCCTCCTAGCATTCCTATGAAGCATGATGAGGGGTGAGGGACCTGAGGTATAGCCACATTTGGAATGTCACAAATATGTTCATTTCCCCCCCCCCTCTCCCAGGGCCATTTATTCATGGGAACTCATAATTGGAATGCCTGTGCATTGACCCCAGGGACCTTCATCAATGTCAGTCACCTGGAGGAATGTTCATCACCTTGACCAGCATTGTGTCAACAGATAAAAACTTAGCATTGAACATTCCACAGCTGCAGGAACCCTTTGAAGCTTTTCAACTTTTCATTGCCACCGACAAAAAATGGATATATCACTAATGCAATTTTCTCCATTTGTTCTCCAACCTGCCAAAAAAGCAATGGACTTTGCGCAAGACTCACTTTTCCAGAGCTTTGGGAAAGATAATTTGGAACTTGTGTAGCCTATGGCACCAAATTTCTTTAAAACCACCTTTGGTTCAGTTGTAGGAATGTTACATGCTTCAGAGGCTCTGCAGGAAATGAAAAATGCCAGTGTAACCAACACATCTATGAAGAATTTACAACTAACAACATTCCCAGGTGTGTTTATATCTGGAAGTTTCAAAGGTAAAGTGATCCAGACTCATCCTGATTGGAAATCCTGGGAATTGAGATACAGTAGATTAGTCTGGGGGGACAGATGCAATAGATAAAATCAAACTTGGTGGACAGGTTGTCCAATAGTTCTATTTAACATAAGGTAGCTTCTTATGTTCCTAGCACCAGCCTAGCGTGTTTCCTTTCTCAATTTTCATAGTGTGGATATTTTTTTAAAGCTATAGATAATTTTCAGGGAACTGTGAAAGGAAACAATGTTGTTTCCACTACTAGCAAGGCTATCTTAGTCCCCCAGTAGCTTCATTTCTTGTATGATGAGGATCTGCTCTAGAATTTTTGTTTAGCACAATGGTGGTTTGGTTTCTAAATGGTGGTTTCTAAGCAAACATTTATGAGCCATCATTATGTGAAGTCACCAATTACAGCTTAAACTATGATTAAAGCAAGCCTGATTTAATATGTGTCGATAAATATTAATCATAGATTTAGTGTAACATTTAAAATTAGCCACTGTGGTTCATTCACTATGGAATTTTTTTTTATAGTCACCCAACTCCAATGGGTTCTGGATGGCATACAAAAGAAAAATCCATTAAAATAATTAAACATAAAACTATACAGACAATCTAGACAAAAATGATCTTAAAAACATGTGAAACAAAGCAAAACAGAAATCTAACAGTACAGTAATATATAAGCCCCAGATCTGGAAATTGGACCAGGTCTTAAGGGCTTTCCAGAACCCTTGGAGAATGGAAACATCCACAACTTTGCTGCGAATGCTTAGAATCAGAATAGAGCTGGGAGGGATCTTGGAGGTCTTCTAGTCCAACCTCCTGCTCAAGCAGGAGACCCTATACCCATGATGGTGAACCTATGGCGCGTGTGCCAGAAGTGGCATGCAGAGCCACCTCTCTGGGCATGCCAGCCATCGCCCGTTGCTCTTCTGGGTTCCAGCTCGCACATACGCGCCGGCCAGCTGGTCTTTGTGCACACTGAGCGTTGGAAACCGGAAGAGCAGCTCCCTGGCGCGCATGCGTGCGCTGGGAAGCTGAGCTTCCGGTTTCTGGCACTCCCGCGCACGTGAAGACCAGCTGGTCTTCGTGCACGCATGCACACTAGAAACTGGAAGACCAGGTGACTGGCATGCATGCGCACACCAGAAACTGGAAGCTCAGCTTCCCAGCACGCGCATGTGCACCGGGGAACTGCTCTTCTGGTTTCCGGCGCGCCCACGCGTGTGTGCCGGGGAGCTGCTCTTCCAGTTTCCAGCGCTCCTCCATGCATGCACGCGTGCTCCCATTTCGGCACTCAGTGCCGAAAAGTTTCGCCAACACTGCCCTATACCATTTCAGACAGGTGGCTGTCTAGTCTTTTCTTAAAAACCTCCAGTGATGAAGCACTCACAACTTCTGAAGGCAAGCTGTTCCATTGGTTAATTGTTCTCACTGTTAGGATGTTTCTCCTTAATTCCAGGTTGCTTCTCTCCTTGATTAGTTTCCATGCATTGTTTCTTGTCTTGCCTTCTGGTGCTTTGGAAAATATTGAGGCAGCCCCTCAAATACTGGTATACTGCTATCATGTTGCCCTACTCCTTCTTTTCTCTAGATTGGCCATACCAATTCCTGCAACCGTTCTTCATATGTTTTTGTCTCCAGGCCCTTAATCATCTTATTTGCTCTTTTTTGCACTTTTTCCAGGGTCTCAACATCTTTTTGTAATGTGGTGACCAAAACTGAATGCATGGGAGCCATGGCAGAGAAAGTAGACTTCCTTGGTCCCATCCAGGTCCTCTGCCATACCCTACTTTATAGCAATAGCACTTAGACTTATATACCGCTTTACAGTGCTTTGCAGCCCTCTCTAAATGGTTTACGGAGTCAGCATATTGCCCGCAACAATCTGGGTCCTCAATTTACCCACCTCAGAAGGATGGAAGGCTGAGTCAATCTTGAGCCTGGTGAGATTCGAACTTCAGGAAGCCGGCAGTCAGCATAAGTAGACTGCAGTACTGCATTCTAACCACTGCGCCACCATGGCTCATCACATAGGTGATAACCAGCACCTTACTGATCTAATATTGTGTGAAACCAGCACAATGCTATCTTATTAAGCCGTTTGCCTTAACATAGTATATATATCTCATCACTCTTGAGTTTGATTTATAATAATTTACAGATGGCAAACCTCTTTTTATACTTTTGTCAGCTCATCAGATAGGCCACTACACAAGAAAATAAACAGGATGGCCTGAAATGCCATGCTCCAGGGACAGTTTTTTTAAAAAAAATATTGTAAGATAAGTAATACGCATTAGTGTCAAATGCTGGGGATATTATAAAACCACAGCAGCATCCAAAGTCTCAATTGGCTGAATTTATCATTGCATAATGCAGCATCTGTGTATTGCTTCAAGAGATCCTTCACAGTTTTATATTTATCTGTTTGCTTATTTATTTATTCTTTCAATAAACCGATGCTCCACAGAATAATGCAGCATGGAGAGACAATCTATAATAAAAATCTTGCTATAATGGGATAAATTTCCATGTACTCACACAGCACGATTGATTTTCTTCTCGGGCAGTGTAGTCACACATGCCCAAAGGGCAGCAGAGAATCAAAGCTTCAAGGGCAGAGGTCAGTAAAAAAGCCTCAGCCTTTTAAAATTCTTCAGTAGGATCTTACATAAACAGCCTAATATTTTTTTTTTAAAAAAAAACTTAAATAGAATCAAATACACTTCTTAGATAGGATGAACACATTTAATATACCATTGTGTTTTCTTTACAGTGACTACTCAACCGTTAAGACAGAGACAGACCTGTTTATTAAATAAATTAATGTTTAGGGAGGTAATTATGCTTTTTTCAGTTTGTCTCCCCTTGCTCTACCTGTGGATGCATCAGGAAAGCAGAATCGCTTACTTCCTGCATCCCTGCATCCATAAATATACATTTATATCTATAAATCATATCTATAATTCTGTTACTTTAATTTAGACAATTGGAGGTTGATTCTTGTGGATTACTTAGAGAGGTACCAGTAGATCTTGATCTACATTTTATCTATACCAGACTTCTAAAGCAGGGGTCTCCAACCTTGGCAACTTTAAGACTTGTGGACTTCAACTGTTAATAGTTTTTATATTTTTATAATGTTTTTATTGTTGTAAGCCGCCCAGAGTCCTCCGGGAGTTGGGCGGCATAGAAATATAAATAAACTAAATATAAATAAACTAAACTCCCAGAATTCCTCAGCCAGCTGGCTGAGGAATTCTGGGAGTTGAAGTCCACAAGTCTTAAAGTTGCCAAGGTTGGAGACCCCTGTTCTAAAGCATTCCCTCTTCCTTCTCCTCTTTGCTACAAGGTCTAAGTAGACACTTTTTGTTTTCAAAAGTGGATGAAATCAGTGGGTAAAACCAAGTCTTTATTATTTAGGCTCTAGATCAGGGGTGTCAAACTCGCGTTGTCACGGCGGCGTCTCGTGACATATTGGGACCTTTTCCCCCTTCGCTAAACCGGGTGGGGGCAGGGCCAGCAGGTGACGCATCCGGGCCCCGGGCCGTGAGTTTGACACCCCTGCTCTAGATCAATGGGGAAAAGGTCCACCTGCCTGCTAATTTTGTAACTTGATGGTTTAATATGGAGAAGTAGTATTCTCCTGGTCTGGCATCTTTCCCCTTACAGGGTAGATTGCATTAACTTGCATTAACTTGAATGAGTAGATCCTTAAAACAAGAATTGTTTGCAAGAATCGCATTAAGAATCGCATTAACTTGAATTAGTAGATCCTAAAAACAATTGGATCTTTCTTCAGCTTATCTGGAAGCCTAAAAAGTTGTGCAACCTAAACAAAGAGCAGAGAGGTTCCGTTGTGTATGGAAGGTGTGGGATACTTCTTCCTAATCATATCCACCCATGTATAGCTGCTCCTTTTATGTTTACAACTGATGCAATAGGGTTGTTAATTTGTTCTTTAAACCTGGTGCATTCTTGACTGCTTGTTCTTTTATTGCTGTTAGCTTCTGCCTTTTAGGATCACCTATCTACCACTTCACTATCGCCGTCTTCAAGTCTAATGCCAGAACTTTATCACCTGACATTTTTGTGCCTATTATCAGAAACATATTAATCTAGAAGGCCATATTTATAGAGTTGTCATGTTTTGCTGTCTGAAGTGAATATGTGTTGTTTGTAAATCTCTTTTCCCAATGCCACTAAGATAATTGTCCCAGCTCTGCTAAAGAAATAGACATGAATCCCTTTGTCACTCGATTTTTTAAAAAAAGAATTATTTCTCTGTGACTCTTAAATAAACAGCCACTCCACAAATATTTGCTTTTCTCAGAAGTGCCTTTACCATAAAAAAAAGTAAAAGCCTAAAGCTCCATGGAAAAACAATATAAAAGAAAGGAGAATTATTTCAGAGGACAGTAACTAGGAAAAAAAACCCCAGATTTATATTACCCACATTGATACAATAAAGAATAGTGGCAGTAATGAAGATGAAACAATGCTGTCAGTTATGTAATGAAAAGAGAATTTGGAAATAAGCCACAAAAAGCTAAGCACTTTCCTCCATTGCTTCTCTCTGTGACAATTGGTAGTTTTCTTCCTCCTCCAACCCCTTTTCAATTGCCTTTTAACACCAATACAAACTTCAGATGTCCCAAGCTCTTCCTTTCAATTAACACTTGGCAGAAACAACTGGCAAATTTCCTGTTTTAAATCTCCCAAGAATGATAAGCAAAAGAATGTCTTGGCATTAAGTCCAGAAACATCACAGCAGAGAAGTCACGTGTTGCAAGATGCTTCGAAACACATCTTAGCAGAAAAAGGAAAACCTAGCAGGAAGTTAAAGACAGGCTCAGAGCTCCTTGAAGCAATATACCTGAAAGAGCTCACCTGTACAAGTGCTTCTTGCAGTGTTTCTCCCACCAAAATGCAAAGCCATCCACCTGGGAGAAAGTGGGGTCCTATTGCCTGTTGTCAGGACATATCACACAGGAGGATTCATTGTCATCTGGTAGTTGAAGACAGAATATGATATGTACAGTTTTAAATGAATAAATTGTTAGTAGTCTACACCCAGTAGATTACACAGTGAACCAAGATACATAAAGTGGAAATAGCATCTGTAGTGGGATGGAGACTCAAAATCAGCTTGTTGATGGTTAAATATCACAATGAAGGCTCCAATCTTTTTGAACATCTCTGCAACTTTAGGGTCTCCTGCTTCAGCAGGGGGTTAGACTAGAAGACCTCTGAGGTCCCTTCTACTTCTGTTTTTCTGTATTCCGTGCATATAAACATATTCCATGTTTGGTGCATGCTTTCTCTTAGCTTTTTTTCTGCTCTTGATTCCTATCTAAATCTGAACAAATGAATATGTGCAAAAGGGGCTGAAATATTTATCCTTGAGTAGTACAGCACAAGTAATAATTCTATTTTCAGAATATTTTTTTTCTATGCATGAATATCTGGATGTATATCAATGCCTTCCAGCCTTCATTTTCTTTTTAATATTCATGATCAGAAGTTGCAGTCAGAGGAGGAAAAAAACTTCTTGAAGTTTAGGAATGTTTTCATCAAGGTAAATCTAATAGTTCTGTCTCCTATTTTCCCCAAAACACAAACAACTTTGTGATATGGGTTGGGCTGAGAGGGAGTGACTGGCTCAAAGTCACCCAGCCATCTTTCATAGCTAAGAGAGGCCTAGAACTCACCGTCTCCTGGTTTCTAACCCAGCATCACTATACCAAATGACTGTCATTCAAAGTTGCTTATTGCATTTGTGCCCATTGCATATAATTGTTCAGTCACTAGACAACAGTAAGTCTTTTTGTTTCATGCATTTGTTCAGTCCTTACTAGAGAGAGAGAGAAAAAATTACCATAGTTTCTTCACTGACATCAGCTAGACTTATCTCAATTGGGTAACAGAATAACAGAATTGGAAGGGACCTTGGAAGTCTTGTAGTCAAAACCCCTGTCAAGCAGGATACCATTTCAAACAAGTGGCTGTCCAGTCTCTTCTTAAAAGCTTCCAGTGATGGAACACTGAAGGCAAGTTGTTCCACTGGTTGATTGTTGTTACTGTCAGGAAATTTCTCTTTAGTTCTAGGTTGCTTATCTCTTTGTTCAAGTTGGATTGAATCCATCTTTAACAATTGTAGAGCAGAATAACTGAATAACAGAGTTGGAAGGGACCTTTGAGGTCTTCTAGTCCAACCTCCTGCTCAGGCAGGAAACTCTATACCATTTCAGACAAATGGTTGTCCAATCTCTCCTTAAAAAGCATTCACAACTTCTGGAGGCAAGTTGTTCCACTGATTAATTGTTCTAACTGTCAGGAAATTTCTCCTTAGTTCTAGGTTGCTTCTCTCCTTGATTAGTTTCCACCCATTGCTTCTTGTCCTGCCCTCAGGTGCTTTGGAGAATAGTTTGACTCCCTCTTCTTTGTAGCAACCCCTGAGATATCGGAACACTGCTATCATGTCACCCCTAGTCCTTCTTTTCATTAAACTAGATATACCCAATTCCAGCAACCGTTCTTTATATGTTTTAGCATCCAGTCCCCAAATAATCTTTGTTGCTCTTCTCTGCACTCTTTACATAGGATAAATGATATGTGAGAAATAAGTGAACACTTACTAATCGAGAGAGGCAATTTAACATTGCTGTATGGTTTGATAAATGACCTCATGGACGTGGAAAATGTACTCTTAGAACTTAGGGAAATCTTCATCAGTTGAGGTAATTTGTTTTGAGATAAGAGCCACAAAAGTATTGCGTTAAATCAAAGAGAGTAATTCTTTGGATAGATATGGTCAGAGGGAATGTAAACTAAGGACTAAGAGCAAGAACTCATTCCAGCCTTTTGCTTTTATTTAATCCTTAGTTGCTCATCCTGGCACTAAAGAAACAAAGAAGGGATAAATAGTAGTAATTCAACTGTTCTACAAATGCAAACAATGCTAAGGTCTGTCAGTCAATAAAAACTAGCCAAATCCTAGACAACTCACCTTTTTAGGTCAAGTGGTTCAATGTAGTGATGGTTTTTGGAGACAAAGCAATGAGACTATGTTTTGCTAAAGGGAGGTGGAAGTTGAAAGAATAAACCAACGCAAACTTTTATGCTGGGAAATGACTGCCAGAACCAGAGACAAGGTGGGTGGGGAGGAGATCGAAAGCCCACGCAAGCATTGAGTGAAGTTAAATAAAAGAATCCTTTGCAAATGTAATAAGGGGCCTTTTATTTGAGTCTTAGTCCTTTTCACTCATGATTAGAAGGGAATGAAACTAGCTCAATTGCTATTGCTTTTCAAAGCTATAGAAAACTAGAAAATAACAACTGATTTTTTTTTTTTTACAACTTGGACAAAAGTGTATTATATTACTAAGATAGAGATTCTTCCCTGTAGCAGACATTAGGAGGAGAATTTATATCTTAGTGATATAGTACATGCTTTGCATGCACAAAGGTCTAAATTAAACCCCCAAGATCTCCCCACGGGGCCATAAACATTCTGCAGCACTCGCTATTGGCACTACTAGGCTAGACGGACCAATATCTGACTCAGTATATTGTGGCTATATTTTTAATAGTGGATGTTAAAAAAATACATTTATAAAATAGCTGAAAAGTTAGCTTCCTTATCTTACTTATCCATGGAGCCTGATAAGGTTATGGTGTCCTAATGGAAGCCGGTCAAATGCATCCTATGGTTTACCGGGCAGTTTGTGTTACCTCAGTCTTGTGGACCAGTCTGTGCTTTAGCACAGGGGTGTCAAACTTGCGGCCGACGGGCCGGATGCGTCACGCGCTGGCCACGCCCACCCTCATTTTAGCAAAGGGGGAAAAAGTCGCGATACCTCACGTGATGACAACGTAATGCCGCGAGTTTGACACCCCTGCTCTAGCAGGTCCTGATGGGTAAAGTCATAACTTAGGCATCTGTCAAAAGTCACCTGTTCCCCATAGGTAGAGTAATGGGTGACTGTTTTTACTTCCAGAAAAGGGTCCTTTCTCCTATCTTTCCCTAACTCCTCTTGAATTAAAACAGTGCGGACAGGACCAAATGCATGCACCACTGATGATGAAGAATAGGTTAAATTACATGACTACCACATGTCTGGATGTGCCTTTAGATCCGCAAATCAAGGGATCATCAAATCTTGTGAACTGAGGCCCAGTTCTAGGTTTTATTGACAATATTTTTTATCAACTTAAAAGAGGTCATTGTTAATTTCTTGCCCAGATTTTCATGAATTACACTTCACAAAAACATAGTCAATAAAAATATAATTTTTAAGATGCTTCAAGATTCTATGTTTTTTTTTATAATTTTGGCATTATTGTTCATATGCTCTGACGATGAAAGTGAAGTAACTTGATTGGTCCAAGGATAAAATTACTGTGCAGGACTAACACTTACTTCTTTTCCAGTGAGAGGGGGCATGGTTTTTATAGTTTATATACAGGTAGGAATATACTGTAGCAGTAACAACTTTTTTCAGCATTGTCAACATGAATTCTGCTAAAGCAGCCTTCTACAGTCTGGCATTCTCCATTTGTGCTGAGCTACATCTCCCAATATTCTTAGCAAGTATGGTTGAAGAAGACAGTATGTATAACCATTAGGTAAATATGTGGTAACTCTAATCTTGGGGGCAAATATTGAAGGTCCATAACTCTTGGCCTATAGTTTTATTCAGAAATGGGACTGGGAGATGATGAAGCATGGATGCCAATGAAAAGAATATACAGTAGAAGACATTGTACCAAGAAGAATATAGAAGACCTTTGTACCAAGGTATTGAAGTTAGTATCAGCAAATCTATCTGTATTTTCCTGGTTGGGAGTCAAGGAGTATTGAGATTTATCCTATGGTCTTGTTATAGTTTGTGTTCTCTGTTCCCCAAAGAACTAAACAGTTTGTTCTTTCCCAAATTATTACTTCTGCTAATTAAGATAAGGCCATATCTTCTTTGTGAAATCAAAACAAAGTTTTATTTCCTTGGAGATAAGATTTTCATGAAGGTTAGTTGTGGATTTGTTAAGCTTAGAACTAACTGCAGAGTAGGGCTATCAGATCTGGGCTTACAAAACCAGTCACCACTAGTTGACAGCAAAGGGACAGAGAAATGTCTTTACTGCCATCTAATGGTGCTTTGGATTTTTGCAAGCCACATCTGGTAACCTTACTACAAACAATGGAAAATGGGATTATGTCACTGTTTTTTGTTTTCAGTTAAGACTGAAAGCATTTTTTCTAGTTTTATGATGTGTGTATGTATGTGTGGGTGGCACAAAACCATCCATAATTATGCCTAGAACATTCACTTCATAAGTCTGACTGATAGCAATACATAAAGGAAAACTTTGAATGAAAAACCTCATTATTTTGAGGGAGAGTTGTGGGAAGAGGTCAGCCACAATATAGGATTTGTTTAAGCATTCTAGTAATGCAGGGATGGATTCTGAGAGATGTCTCCTACCTGATGAAGCTCTCACAAATTTTGTGGCAATTACTTGGCTTCCTCATCTTTGGACGATAAATGAAGAAACCTTTGATTATGCTAAGCCCATATAGCTTGTGAGTCATCAAATTGAAAGCCAGTTAGCATGACTCTTCTGGTGGTCATTGAATGCTGGTATCTGCTAGGTTGGGCAAAGCTAAACTCTGTGATTCCTTTCTCTGTGTAATATCTAAATTCTGTATAATATACAACTGACTCACGCTGCCACTTGAACTTGCTTAATCACAACTTGAGCAAGTTAACTGATAAGGAAAGTTGTTGATATGTCTGTGCCTGCATACACACACACTAATGTAAAACTTCTTTTCTTCCAGTTCAAGAGTTCTGAAAAGTGATATATTTTTAAGCCTGCCGCCTTAACAATAACATATTAAATTTTTACACTCCTGACTCTTACCAACTCTGGGCAGTTCTTATGCAAATATTGTGTATATTAAGTAGCTGCATTTTTCTTTGCATCTGTATTTTGAACATGGAGCTGTTGAGGGTGAGTGGTTCACAAGATCTTAGGACAGGGGTAGGCTCTAACTTACCTCGCTGCCAGTTTGCTTCCTCCCGCGCCATGTGGCCGCGCCTCGTGGGCGTGCGCGCGCTTCGCACACGTGCACACATGCGCAGGTCAATTTTTTTTAAAAAAAATCATTATTTTAAAAATAAAGCCAAAAACAAGATGGTGACACATGCGCAGTGCCGGAAACTCGGCTTCTGCGCATGTGCAGTGCAAAAAATAAAAATTAAAACAAATTTTTTAAAAAAAAAAGCCAAAAACAAGATGGCGACGCATGTGCAGTGCTGGAAACTCAGCTCCTGCGCATGCGCAGAAGAAAAAAAAAAAAAAAAAAGGGCCCCCCCCAAAAAAAAATTTCAAAAAAAAAAAAACCAAAAGCACCACTGGGGGAAAAAACAAAGCCAAAAAAAAGATGGTGACCGCATGCACAGTGCCGGAACTCAGCTTCTGCGCAGTGCAAAAATAAAAAATAAAAAAAATAAAATAAAATAAATTCAAAAAAATAAAAAAAAGCCAAAAACAAGATGGCGATGCATGCGCAGTGCCGGAAACTCGGCTTCTGTGCATGCACAGAAGAAAAACTTTTTTAAAAAAAATATGGCGGCGCCCACAGACCGGCACCGACTGAACCAGATCCGTGACATCACTAGCGGGTCGCTACCTGTTCGGGCGATCCAGTCCGAACCGGGAGGAACCCACCTCTGTGTTAGGACACCCCATAAAGGATCTTCAGCATCCTGGTATTTATTGCAGAAACTTGATGGAAAATGGCTGATTTATTTTAGCATTTGGAAGTACTGTATTATGAGTGAGAATAACCACAGGAAGAATTGTTCCACTCTGTCACATTCTCAGCACTTCCTCAAACCCAAAATACTGATGCAAAATTGTCTCTTTCTGCCAGCTATCTTGAACTGTTTACGCTTTCAGGACAGTTTTAAGGAAGGGAATGAGAGCCAGTGCCTTCAACGACTTTCTTGCCAATCCCATTCTTAAATTTCTCCAAAGCAAGGATCAAAGTTTGCCTTCCCCTTTCTGATGACATCTCAGTGTTTTGGGAAGGCTGTTTTGACTGTTTGCAGATGTATTTTACATCAAAATTATATGATTATGGCCATGTTTATTTGTATGCTCCTAGAAATCCTATCATCAATTATTTCTTGCTATTGTTGTTAATAGTGGAACACTGAGAACTGCCAGCCTGTCAGTGTTTATTTGGTAGCTGTCACTTACTCTGCCTATTGAGCTACCACTGACCATATGAAACAACAGGAACAATATCCCAACACAAATAGAAATGATATAAATTTGGCAGGCTTTTGTCTATACTGGGCTGTCATATATTTGTCAGTGTTTGTCCTCAGGTTTGGGAGCTCTAAAAGAAAGAAACATGACAGAAGGTTAATTAAAGGTTAATTAAAAAAAATATCTATATACTACTAAAATTCTCACATCTGTTTGATTGTTTGTAACCTTCTATTGAGCAAAATAGTGCATCACAGGGTAACCAATTTTGAATCAACATACCTAAAATGAGATAACTTAGAGAACGCATTCAAAATCTGGGACCAAAGACTCCTTTGGGATTGAAATGTGGCAAAGTTGTGGCCGCTTCAGCGTTGCTGTGCTACTGCACTTCTACAGTCAACCACCATCACGTGATTGCAATTTCCAACACTCCCTGCCAGTTTCCTATAAGGAAAGTCAATGGGAAAGCCATCATAAGTCACCCAGAGTTTCCTTACTGGTGAGAGGGGCAGCATATAAATTTAAATAAATAAATAAATAAATAAATAAATAAACAAATAAACAAACAAACAAACAAACAAACAAACAATAAACAAGAAAGAAAGAGAAAGAGAAAGAAAGAAAGAAAGAAAGGAAAGAGAAAGAAAGAAAGAAAAAGAACGGAAAGAAAGAGAAAGAAAGAAAGAAAAAGAAAGGAAAGAAAGAAAGAAAGAAAGAAAGTCAGACGTTGCTCCTCTTTCCACTGCTTTTTTTGTCCACACATGTTCTTTCTTTTTCTGTGTTTAGGTAAGGAAATATCTTTGAAATAATGACCCAGCAAGGAACAAATTGTCTACTATGCAATAAAATCACTCAGAAGATTCTGCTGAGATTCTCACTTCCACTGAGTGGAAGTGGGGAAATTGTCTGAAATCAACCTAGATGTGATTGATTTAACAGCACGATATTTACAAATAACCAAGAAGAATTAGAATTTTGAAGCAAGAAGGAAGAATACATTTTCAGAATTCAGAGAATAGTATGCCACTTGCTCTTTAACGCTGTATTTAATTTCTGATTATTTGATAATATATACATCAGAGCTGATTTGATTTCCATGTGTTGTGACACTCTATATACATCTGGAGGTTGGGAAAGTTGCTAGATACATTACAAGGAAGGCATGATTGGCTCAGGGGTGAGTTCTAACTTACCTCGCTGCCGGTTTGCTTCCTCACGCGCCACATGGGCATGTGCGACTTGCGCACCGTGTGTGCTTGGCACATGCGTGCACATGCGTGTGCTAAAAACCAAGCTGCACATGCGCATAAGCAAAAAACAGCTTCTGCACGTGCGCAGAAGCAAAAAACAAGATGGCGGTGCCATAGGCGCCGCCGAGAGAGCCTGTTCGGGGGCATGTCCAGCTGCCCATCGCTGCCGGTTCGGCGAGCGGGGGAAAATTCCCGCTACCAGTTCTATAGAGCCGGTCTGAACCGGCAGGAACCCACCTCTGGATTGGCTAACTATATTTTAATTTTCCAAAAATTTTGAAATGTTTTTTTTTAAATAATGTAGGGCATTAATGAAATTTTAAAAAACAAAAATATTTAAACTAGCTGCTGTAAATAAATGAATAATCTCAGTTTTCTGCAAAACCACAGTGCCACCTAGTGGCTTTTATTTTCTGCTCAGCCTTTTTACACACATATTTGACTAAACAGGAGTGCTTAATTGATCTTCATATGTTTAGTTAGTGATATTGCTAACAAATAGCTGAAGTGCCATAAATCTTCATGATAGGCTATTTCTGCTTCTTCTCTTAAAACAGATCTTAGTTAGATGTGCAATTATTATTTTTGGCATCACAGGGAAGAGAAAAGAATGATAATACTGATCCCAATTTAATAGAGCCAATGGCTTCTAAGAACAACTTTAATCAGTCATGTGACTTTGATAGTTAACAAACACCTGTCTTTGGCCTTCTTTTTCCAAAAGAAGACAAGCAGAGAGTGCATGGAGAATGTCGGGTGAATGACCTGAAAAAAAAAAACCAGGGGTGAAAGGTCACAGGGCCATAGCAAGGGCCAGAGAATTCCAAGGGGATTAAATTTCACCCATACTTGGCATAACCCCTTTGCCTTCAAATCTGCAGGCAACACAGCTGTGTTTTTTTAAAAAAAATTGCACGGTACCATGCCTACTTCTTCCTGAACGGTGCCATGACACTGTTTTCCCAGCTGCTTTCTTCTTCCTTCCTTCCATTCCAGTTCCTACAAGAGAAAGACTAAGGCTGAGTGAGTAGAACAGGAATTCAACTTCCTTTTTTTAAAAAAAATTTCTCTCAAAAACTGCAGTTTGGGGAAAAGGTACGCACTGGTACTCACGCACCAGTGAGGCCAAACTTGGAATACGCTATTGCATATAGTTCTGTTCACCACGATACAAAAAAAGAGACTGAGACCCTGCAAAGCGTACAGAGAAGAAGAACAAAGATTATAAAGAGTCTGAAGGCTAAATCGTATGATGGATGGTTGAGGGAGCTAGGTATTTCTAATCTAAAGAAGAGAAGGACTAGGGGTGATATGACAGCTGTCCTCCAGTGCTTGAGGAGCTGCCACAGAGAAGAGGGAGTTGACTTATTCTCCAAAGCATGAAAGGACAGGAGGAGAAGTAATGCATGAACCTTGATAAAGAGATATCCAACCTAGAAGAAAGATAAAGTTTTCTGATAGCGAGAACAATTAAACAGTGGAATAGCTTGCCTGCCAGAGTTGTGGGTACTCCATCACTGGAGATTTTCCAAAATGGACTGAACAACTGTTTGACCAGGATGGTATAAGTTTTCCTGTCTTGAGCAGGGGATTGGACTAGAAGACCTCTGAGGTCCCTCCCAGTGCTATGATTCTATGTTCTCAAAGTTCTTCCAAGGTTTCTCACAGCAACTGTTCTTAAGTCACAGTGGAAACCATCCTAGTTTCTCATCCTGTAACAAATTTGAATCTCTTCATTACTGTAAAGATAAGACTTTGCCAAGAGAGTTTTTTTGAAAGTGCTCCATTTGTGCACTTTCCAAATGTGTCTCCCAGGACTGATGTCTAAAGGCATAGGATGAGAGAACTGGAGATGACCAAGTAAATCATCTAATCCAGTCCATGCCAGAATTTCAGCATTCCCACCGATAGCTATTTGGCTTGTATCTGAAGCCTTCCAGCAAGAGAGAGACCACCATCATTCTCAGCAATTGACTTGGAGTCAGCCAAATGCAAATCAATTTCATTCATTTGAAAGACTACGCCAATTTTTTTTTCAAAGGACAGTGGCAATGGATGTGTATCAGGAACATGTTCTAATTCAAATTACTGTAAATAGGAAGACCTCCCTGAAGTTGTAAGTGGCTTCATATTTGGTTCTGCTATCAAATGTTTGTTGGTCTATGAGTCACTCAGATCCTTTATTCTAGCCTATTGAACACAGATTTTCCCATGTATAGGTTGGGAACCCATGTACAGCTGTTTAAATCCTAAAATCCACTGGAACTTAACCAAGCCTGAAAGCAGCCTGGTCCATGGAGAATCCAGTGTTCTACAGCAGACATTCTGGGATCCACCATTTTCCAGCTGGGAACCTCAGGTTTAACAGCTGGCTGTGCCAGATAAACTGCAAACATTTTTTATATTTTCATTCTTTGCATTTCTTCCAGTCTACTCATCATTTAATATTTCCCTGCAACAAGCAATCTTCAATTGAAAGGACAGAATAACAGAGTTGGAAGAAAACTTGGAGGTCTTCTAGTCCAACCCCTGCTCAAGCAGAAGACCCTATACCATTCCAGACAAATGGCTGTCCAATCTCTTTTTTAAAACCACCAGTGATGGAATACCCACAACTTCTGAAGGCAACCCATTCCACTGATTGTTTTCACTGTCTTCTTTGTTCTAGGTTGGATCTCTCTTCGATAAGTTTCCACCTGCTACTTCTTCTCTTGCCTTCAGTTGCTTTGGAGAATAGGTTGTCCCCCATTTCTTTGTGACACCCTCTCAAATTAGAGGATTAGAAGATTGCTACCATGTCAATCTCTTCGTTAGACTAGACATACCCAGTTCCTGCAACCGTTCTTCACACATTTTAGCCTCCAAACCCCTAATAATCTTTGTTGCTCTTCTCTGCACTCTTTCTAGAGTCTCTTATTTTGTATTTTGGTGACTAAAATTGGATGCAGTATTCCAAGTGTAGTCTTACTAAAATGTATAGCAGTACTAATACTTCACATAATCTTGATACTATTCCTCTCTTGATGCAGCCTAGGACTGCATTAGCTTCTTTGGCAGCTGCAGCACACTGCTGGCTCGTACTTAAAGTGGTAGTCCACTAGGACTCTTGGATCCCTCTCACAGTTCATCACCTCCATCAGCATGTACATGATACCTGTGAGTACATTGCCTTACTTTTTTGCTGGTGACAAAACAATAAACATATTTACTTTCAGACTTGCAAGATTCTATTACTGTTAGAACAAAGACAGTGTTCCTACTCATGAGTTGTGTTTCTTGTTTGTTTTGATTACCTTGAAGGGGTGACACCAGTCTTGCAAGCTTTAAAACACATTTACCCTCCTTTATTTTCCCAAAACGTTGGGAGGGCCCCTTCTGAAGTGCTCCCCATGGCCTTTTTTGCTTCAGTGGTAGCTTTTGCATGACAGTTGTCCACTCTGTGGCTCTTCCTCCTGTCTCCCAAGATCGTTCCCTTGCACATAGTGAATTTATCACTTTAAAGGTGAACATTCAGTGCATGCATAAAATAAAGCTGAATCAGATGGCTGGGGTTGGTATTTCATGTCAGGACACCGTAAATGGCATATAGCACAAATCTATTTAGTTATTTTTCAGTATTGGTTGGTGAAGTACTGTATGCTAGCTCATTTCCACAGCAAAAAATATGTTGGGATAAGAGAGAACTGCAACAGCTAAGAATGAACTTTTAAGCTGCTTTATGGATAGCAGTGCCATAAAACCAGAGAAGAAAAAAAAAGTTGGCTAGGACAACTTTGTGTCTTTGGAAAGGGCAAATGAGGAAGAGCCAATAGAAGTATGCAAGTTTGCATTCATTTTGGTTTGAATTCTTTGGGGGGGGGGGTGTCAGACCTTGAGGTTCAGGCACTTTGTGATGATGGGAGAAAGCTGTAAATTGATTTAAAGCAAATAGGCCTTTTTTTTTTTTGCCCTGGAAACAGTAAATTGATTTAAAGCAAATAGGCCTTTTTTTTTTTTGCCCCGGAACCACCCATGCTAAACTGAATACTGTGGGTAGGACACACCCCTTACCTCACCATTTATTTCTCACCATCCAGATTGCTATGGCAACATATCTCAAGATATTTGCAGACAAGGAAGTCAGGAAAAGATGGACTGGAAAGATTTTGCTGGCAGCCTTCCAGTTCCCAGGATAAGAACTAGACTGTAGCCAGTTTCCCTGTCATCCCTTTGCCCAGAGGCTTATACACATGTTGACAGGAGGATAACCATAAGTTCAGAGTGTTCTTTCCCTTGAGAAGCATAGACACACAGTGGGCAACCTATGTATACACTCACACAGACACAGACACACACAGACACCCCCCCCACCTGTTATGAAACTATTACTTCACAAATACTTCTTAACCTCAGCATAAATAGTACCCCAATCTTTGTTCTTCTAGAAATTTAGAAACACTGCAGAATGCAAGCTGGAAAGGAAGGTCACCAAGTGTTTGTTAGTATCACCATTAATATTGTTTAAGAACTGGCTCTCCCTAATGCCTGTGATAATGTGGTTGCCCCCGGAACCTAAATTTACCATGCTACTCACACATGGGATACTTTCAAGTCAGCAATTGTTAAAATTCTTCCTGGTTTTCTGCCTCTCTCCCTCCTATCATCATTTAATGGGGGTCACAGTGAGTCACCAATAACTGGTTCTAACCTCTGCTGCAATCAGTCATGGGGTTTTTTTGGAGCAGTTTCTTGGGAAACTCTCAGGAAGCCCTTTGCAATGAGCCTCGTGTATCTCATAGCACCAGAACCTTGGCATCCCAAGTTGCAGCCATTTGTTCCTTCACAGCCACTGAAAATAATGCAATATTGCTATTTCGATATTCCTATGGTTAGAACTTTTAGGAAGACCTCACATGATTTCCAAGCTATTGAAGAGGAGAACTGCCTCAACAAAAGTCAGTTCTTGTGCAGGATGGGGGGAAGGGAGCTCCCACATGTGTTTTGTGGAGTTTCTGTTTTTTTGTGCTAAAGAGAATATTGACTTTTTGGAGGGCTCACAGTAGGTGTTCCATGAGGTCATTATTTCAATGTTCAAATTAAAAAAAATAGAAGGAACAGGGGATGCAGATGAGGTGCCTGGTCCTTCTGGCATCTACAGCCAGCATGGTCATGGACTCGCCAGCTGGATGGGAAGGACAATCCTGCAGTGGACAATTAGAAGGTAGCAAATTACTAACTTCCAAAGGTTCCTCCTCCAGGCAACCTAGAGTGTCTTCATGGAAGGTTTCCTGCCAGCAAAGGACAGCAAATACTTGTTTTATGCTGGAACATCTCACCCCAACTTTAGTCTGCCTCAACATCTGACCGGCCATGAGCTGGAGGTTTGGCTGTCAGGATATGTCCTTAGCAAATAGTGGGGCATCTTCACATTGTATCAAAAAGGGCATGTGGATGAACGCAATGAGAATTGTCTATCTTGGCAAGCTTCTTCCTATTTCGAAAGAAAAACAAGCAAATCTCCCCCCCCCCCCCCACCTCTGGTTTATATTTTGAATGCAAAACTGTTTCTAAAGGATGTGATGCTTAGGAAGAAAATATCCCTTGAGTTGATTCCGGTCAGAAATAAATGGATTGAGTTGCACATTAACTCTCAAGTTAGACTCAACACATCTAAACCGAGATTGCTTTGCCTGAAAGCACAGCTTGTGCACTGGAGCCTAACCGAAAGTAGTAGTTTGAATCAAAGGCCAAGAAAATACTCTGCAGTTAATGGTCATGTAATCCAAGGAGCCATCACACAATTAAATATCCATTCCTATTTGCTTCTATTGAGGTGAGGGTTAGAGTTCAAAGGCCAGCCACATACCCTCTGAAGAGGCTGGGTCTCTGTCGGTGAATGGAGACATTCTCTGTGCGCCACATTATTCCACACAGAGACTCTTTCTTGCTTCTTTTGGCTCAGATCCTCCTGGTCTTTTTCTCAAGGAAATACATGTCTGCAACCCAAGAACTTCAGTGTAGCAATCATTTGCACTCCAGGCCCAGTTAAATGGAACCAGACAGTCTCCTTTATGCTACTTGTCACTCCTTCAGTTGGAACTGAAGCCTGAAGTGTGTTTCAAACGAAGGCCAGGGCTCATCTCCAAACTGGCCGCCTCAGGCAATCTGTTTGATCACAGCCACCACTCCTCAGACAAAAATTCACTTGTAAAGCAGCACAGAGAGCCCTTGTAAAGATGCCAACTGTGTGGACTCTTTACAACTGAAATGCGCTGCGCTTTGTGTAAACCTAAAAGAGGTTAATTATCCTTTCTCCTTTTAGCATAAGGAAAAGTAAAGTTGTGTGAGTGACTCTCCTAAATCGGTGGGGGGTGAGGGGAAGCACAGAAGGAACCCTTTGATATAGCCATGTTGTTCTATGAATGGATTGAACTACAGGTTGGTAGGCTTACTGAAACACCATCGCCACAGTATCAATAATAGGTATTGTTTTGGGGTTTTTTGTACCTAGGGGAGACAAACTCACCATTTTTCTGTTGATGTTGTTGTTTTGGAATTGCTAGTCTGGCTTTTTGACTAGAAAGCCTGTGAGGATTCTGCAATATCCCTTTTATCAAGATAACCTGAGTCACTTGGAGTCAGATGGCATATCGATTTAGTAGATAAAAAAATTCTAAGCGGATCTTCTTCTGAAGAAGAATTCCCACCGCCTGAGATGAGGAAAAGATCCCCCAACCCTCCATCCTCCAACCATCTTAGCCATCTTCTGAGCCTCATACAGTACTAACACAGGATAAAAAACAGAAAGCAATAGTCAAAAATGCATATTTTACTCAGTGGAGGTTCTTTATAATTGTTACTAACAGGTTTATTTTATGAGTATCTCTCATTGAAGAAAGTGCACAGTTCACCAAAAGTATACAAGCTGAATGGACACGACCTTGCAGATGACCCTCACTCTGTCAAAGACCTTGGAGTACTCATATCTAATGATCTAAGTGCCAAAGCCCACTGTAACAACATCGCCAAAAAGGCATTAAGAGTTGTGTCACTATGTTTGTGTTTGTCTTATGTGTTTTTTGAATGTTTTTTTAATATGTTGTTTTTAAAGGAAAAAAACCTAATAAAGATTATAAAAAAAAAAGAACTAAGAGTTGTAAACCTAATCTTGCGTAGCTTCTTCTCCAGTAATATTACACTACTAACCAGAGCATATCAAACATTTGCTAGACCAATTCTTGAATACAGCTCATCTGTCTGGAACCCACACTGCTTATCGGACATTAATACAATTGAGCATGTCCAGAGATATTTTACGAGAAAAGTCCTCCACTCCTCTGCTCGCAACAGAATACCTTACGCCACCAGACTTGAAATTCTGGGCTTAGAAAACTTAGAACTACGTCGCCTTCGGCATGACCTAAGCGTAGTTCATAAAATTATCTGCTACAACGTCCTACCTGCATTCCTCTGTTCGCAACAGAATACCTGATTCCACAAGACTTTAAATTTTGGTCTTAGACAACTTAAAACTACGTCGCCTTAGAACCGATCTTAATGTAGTTCATAAAATTATCTGCCACAATGTCCTCCCTGTCAATGACTACTTCATCTTCATCCACAACAATACACGAGCACACAACAGATACAGACTCAAAGTGAACCGCTCCAAACTCGATGTCAGAAAATACGACTTCAGCAACAGAGTGGTTAATGCCTGGAACTCACTACCTGACTCTGTGGTTACATCCCCAAATCCCCAAAATTTTAACCTTAAACTGTCTACTGTTGACCTCACCCCATTCCTAAGAGGTCTATAAGGGGCATGCATAAGCGCCTACCATCCCTGTCCAAATGTTCCCTTTTATTTGTATCCATTTTATGTATTCAAATAATGTTATACTTATGTATATTATCAAATACATACCTGACAAAAAAAAAGGTGGCAGGACTGTGCTGTAATTCAGAAGAATAGCATCCTATCTTCTCAACCTACTTTTACCTGGTTTGGGTAATCTCCAGTTGGATTAGGTTATAATTTGTCAAGTGCAGGAAATGTGGAGTCCAGGCAGTCAGGTGAATGTATAGATTTATTGTATGCTAAAGCTCTCTACAGGAATCTGAACTATTAACGGTCAAAGCAAATTGGTGGTAGATAAGAGTCAATGGAATTCATGGTGGGCTGGAGTTAGATTTCTTTTTTTTTTTAAATTTAATTTTTATTGAAAAGTATTAAAAAAGGAACAAACATATAATGTGTATATACATATGTACATAATCACATATATACATAAATACACAAACAAAACTACAATCAAACAATAATAATAAAAAAAAACACACGATTTTTTTTTTTTTAAATATAATTTTTATTGAAAAATATTAAAAAAAGAACAAACATATAATGTGTATATACATATGTACATAATCACATATATACATAAATACACAAACAAAACTACAAACAAACAACACCAAAAAAAAAACACAAACCTAACACCACAAATCACAAGACAAATTCCAATTTCATAAAGCAGCCTAACGTATCTTAGATATTACATACATCTTATGTGCATATTATATATTTCTCGTTTTCTCGT
>QLTV01001839.1:1842214-1853056 GCA_003457575.1 Thermophis baileyi
TTTCTCACCAAACAGGTCTCCTTTTCTTTTCTCCCAGTTCAAATACGTTTGCTGCTAATTCTTCTCCGCTTCCTTCTAAAACAGCTGGCTGTCACGTCTTCCGACCGGCCATTAACAGGCCGGTCCCTTTCGCACACGATCTGAAGGCGCCTCTCGCCCGTGCAGGAGATCGCCTTTCTCCCTCTGGGGCTCCGAGGCTTCCCCTCTCCACCGGTGCTCTTTTCACGAGCGTTCCTTGCCTAACACGGCCACGATTATACAAAAAGCCGAGCAAGCCTTACGAGGTTTTCATCGGCATGCCCTCTCCAACGTGACGCCAACCGGAAGTCCTGGAGTTAGATTTCTTGTGGGCATGAAAGGACTTGAGACTGGTGATGTGTTTGGCCCATCCCTCAGGCTCTACCTGGTCATCTGCTACACAAACTCCATTAATTCCAGCCATCACAGGAACTGCATCACAACACACTTGGAGAGCAAAAAGTGTGTAATCAGGTCTCAGGTTGTGCTCTAGAGGAGAGGTGCCCAAGCGGAGGTCCCAGAACTATCCTTACTCTTGAAATTTTGGCTGCAATCCCCTCCCAAATTAATGTGACAGAAGGAATATACACAAGATACACTTAAGAGCCGTGGTGGTGCAGTGATTAGAATAATTAACCTCTTTGTACGCTACTTCTGCTGCTTGCCGGCTGCCTGCAGTTTGGCAGTTCGAGTCTCACCCGCTCAAGGTTGACTCATCCTTCCATCCTTCCGAGGTCGGTAAAATGAGGACCCAGATTGTTGGGGGAAATAGGCTGACTCTGTAAACCGCTTAGAGAGGGCTGTAAAAGCACCGTGGAGCAGTATATAAGTCTAAATGCTATTGCTATTGCTATACACATGCATCTAGATAATGATTATATTAGCGGTATTTAACTTTAATTTAAAAGAGCCAGTTTGATGTAGTTGTTAAGGTATCAGGGTAGAAACTGGGAGATGGTGAGTTCTAGCCCCACCTTGGGCACAAAGCCAACTGGGTGTGATGGAATGTTAGTCAGGAGGTGGATTTACTCCAGAGGAATAAAAGCCAAATCAGTCCAGATATTATGTGGGAGAGAAAGAAGATGAAGACAGCCCCTACCTAATAGTTCAGAGTATATTATAGATGCAGATAGTAGAGTCTGGCAAGATTTAGTTTATAGGTGTTAAACAATAAGGAACTCAGCTTGAAAGATTGACCACGTGTCATTCTTCGTTTTGGATCTGACACTGGATGACCTTGATCTAGTCAGAAATTTCAGCCCTAGGAAGGGGACAATGGCAAACCACTTCTGAAAAACCTTGCCAAAAAAACTGTGGGAACGTGTCCAGGCAGCCTCCAAGAATTGGGCATGTTTGAACTGAAGAAAAAAATGTTCTTTAATAGGATAGGATAGGATAGGATAGGATAGGATAGGATAGGATAGGATAGGATAGGATAGGATAGGATAGGATAGAATAGAATAGAATAGAATAGAATAGAATAGAATTTTTTATTGGCCAAGTGTGATTGGACACACAAGGAATTTGTCTTGGTACATATGCTCTCAGTGAACATAAAAGAAAAGGTACATTCATCAAGAATCATAAGGTACAACACTTAATGATAGTCCGGGTACAAATAAGCAATCAAATCATAGTAGGAACCAGTCAATGTAAATCGTAAGGATACAAGCAACAAAGTTACAGTCATACAGTCATTAGTGGGAGGAGATGGGTGATGGGAACGATGAGAAGATTAATAGTAGTGCAGACTTAGTAAATAGTTTGACAGTGTTGAGGGAATTTAAATTTAACTTAGGTGAAATAAAATCAGATCCAATCTTCACTTGATCTCCCTCCCTCCCTCCTTTCTTTCTTTCTTTCTTTCTTTTTTTTTTTGAAGCATAGCCCTGCTAAACCTCTCAGGGGTCAAGAACTATGTTGTGAAGATTTTGGTCCTGGATCGTCAAATTCAATTCAGCATCTGACAACAGAACAAGTGGTGCGGTGGCCTAGAGGTGGAGCTCTCGCCTTACAATCAGGAGGCTGTGAGTTCGATCCTAGGTAGCGGCAGATATTTCTCTCTCTGGGCACAATGAGTAACTATCTGCTGCAAACTCTGCATTGACGACAGGAAGGACATCTGGCCAGTAAACACTCTGCTCCATTCAGTTGCCCCGACTCCATCACGATGTAAGGGATTATGGGGGTCATTAAAAGACAAAAATAAATAAATCTGACAACAGAATAAGTCGGAAGGGACCCTGGAGGTCTTCTAGTCTAACCTCCTGCTCTGTATCTTACCTTCCTCCTAAAATACTCAAAGGAGCTAACAACAAAGAGTTTCTTTTCCATGCAGAAACATTAAAACAGCAGGAAACAATAACCATTTTTCTGACAACAAGAGTTAGAAAAATAATAATAACAAAGCTCCTGGGAAAGCCAGTCCTCTCTTATCCCTTTGCAGGGATTGTTAGAAGTGTTGGAACAAGGAGGAAAGTAGCCAAAAGGATATTAGGATGTATACATACATGTGTGTGCACTCATTCCAACCGAATTAAATAACTATACAGAGAATGAGCTGACTGTACTGAATTCATTCTCATGTCTGTCTGTTTTTGGTGGAGACCAAAAACTGGATCTGGTTCATAGCTCCATGTCTTGCCCAAGAAAAATACTGAGAATACTGATAAGCCAACTAACCAAGGTCACAAGATTTGGGATGTGGAAGCAGAGGTGGTATTCTGCCGGTTCTGACTGGTTTGGGCGAACCGATAGCGCTGACTGCGGGTGGGCCTGCCCACCCGCCCGGATGTAATGCCATCCTATTTAGCCATGTTTTCGTGGCTGGGCGCATGCACGGAAGGCACACGCACGAGTAAAGAGCATGCGCAGGAGGCTGTGCGCATGTGCGGAGGTGGGGCACGCGCGCTCACATTTGTGAACTGGTAGAGAAGGTAAGTGAATACCACCCCTGCTCGGAAGCCTAGGTGATCCTGGATGGCAGCAAAGTGGTACAGAACATTTTGGTGGCTCAGATATTTGCAGTCCAGACGTGGTAAGTTTAGGGATGAAGTTTTTGATGTTTCTGCTTTTGCTGTTCTTTGAGAAAAAAAACCTGGTCTTGTTTAAGAAAGTTTTGGTTCAAACTAATTCTTTCCTCACCCAATTGGAGAAGAGACTCTTGATAGAATTCTTTTTAAATAATATACTGAGTATTGTTCCCTGATTACTCAATCCTGATTTCAGGGAAGAAAAAGTATGTTACGGGTAGTCCTCAACTTACAATCATTCATTTAGTGACTGTTCAAAGTTACAACAGCACTGAAAAAGTGAGTTATGACCAGTTAGATGATTTATGACCTTTGCAGCAATCTCATGATTAACATGATCAAAATTCAGGTGCTTGGCAACTAGCATGTATTTATGACAGTTGCACTGTCCCGGGGTCATTTGATCACCATTTGTAACCTTCCTAGCCAGCTTCCGACAAGCAAAGTCAGTGGGGGAAAGCCAGATTTGTTTAATGACCGCATGATTCACTTAACAACTGCAGTGATTTGCCTAACAACAAGAGATCATAAAATGGGGCAAAACTCAATTAACAACTGCTCAGCAAGAGAAATGGTGGCCGTAAGTTGAGGACTACCTATGTACATTACTGTTACATTTTCTATTCTCAAGTTATTATATGGTTTCATCCACTTCAATTGCAGGACTTTTATGTCATTAAAGAACTCAACATAGTTTATTAAATTCACAGTGATTTATTTAGAATCCATGAACAATGAAAAGGTCTCTACGATTCATTTCCTAGATGACTTTTGCCAATAAAGGAGAATATTTGCAGCTGAGGGTTGAAATGAGGGGAGCATTGAACTTTCAACTTGCAGATTAAAGGTAAAGGTAAAGGTGTTCCCCTCGCACATACGTGCTAGTTGTTCCTGACTCTAGGGGGCGGTGCTCATCTCCGTTTCAAAGCCGAAGAGCCAGCGCTGTCCGAAAACATCTCTGTGGTCATGTGGCCAGCATGACTAAACGGCGAAGGCGCACGGAACACCGAAGGCACACGGAACGCTGTTACCTTCCCACCAAAGGTGGTCCCTATTTTTCTACTTGCATTTTTATGTGCTTTCGAACTGCTAGGTTGGCAGAAGCTGGGACAAGTAACGGGAGCTCACTCTGTTACTCAGCGCTAGGGATTTGAACCGCTGAACTGCCGACCTTTCTGATCGACAAGCTCAGCGTCTTAGCCACTGAGCCACCGTGTCCCAACTTGCAGATTACATATCTTATGTTTGTAGTTTGGTCTTCTTGTCTAAACTACAAACTCCAGGTACTCTGTTGCAATTTGCATCCTGTTAAATATATCTATACATGTGACTGAGGACCAAAAGTCATCTAAGGAAGGGGTGGTGGGATCCTTGGTCCTCTCTGAGCTTGGTTGCTTTCAGTGCTAGCACTGATGATGTTACCTAGTTTGGGTAATGAAACGTCTGCAAGAAAACAAGCAAGACCAGAGAGGACCAAGGATCCCCCTCCCTCCTTAGATGACTTTGGTCCTTAGCTGCATACATAAATACATTTAACAGTATGCAAATTGCAACAGAGTGCCTGCAATTTGTAGTTTAGACAAGACCAAACTACAAACATATATAATATGCAAGTTGAAAGTTCAATGCCAAGTCCTTGGCACTGTCACTTTAAAACATTTAAAGGCACCAAATTACATAAAGTATACCCTTTACCAATATTGGACTGTGAACAAATCTTTTGGCCTTCTAAAAGGGAGCTTTGTGGGTTTCTAGCTTTCTACCAATAGATCTGACTGTTAACGAGGCCTTGTTAATTAGGGCCTCTCTCCAACTCATCCATCCACTTCTTGGCCACCAAAAATTACATGGCAGGAAAATTTGTGTCCTCACTGCCAATCCCCATCCTGTTTTCATTTTCTAATGGATAAATGGCAGTGTCCTGATTTCATGGGTGTTGCTCATTGTCTTTTATGTGATTGGTGTTTTCTTAAGAGGCTTTCTCCTCTTCCAAATTTCACCAGCTGCTGGGAAGTGTCTACCAATCCAGAACATGTGAAAGTGGGACAGGGCTTGACACATTTGCCTGGCCTTTTAAATAGAGAATCACCCTGTTTGAAGACTGCCAACTCTGAGCTAAAAAATCCAAATGACCACTAGGTGGCAACAACTATGTATGGAAAATTCTTAAGTCATCCAGATCCCTGCAGCCCCGAGTTTTATAACTCTCCTTTACTGTTGCACAAGCACTCTGAAATATGCCAGTTTGTGGGCAAGGAGGGATTCTGCCCAACATTCCTAGAACTCTTGTGCAATTCTTAATTTGTGCAAAGTGCTGAATTCTCCCCTTCAGGCCACTGATGGGAAGCCACACTGAGGCTCATTTCCTGAGTTTCCCAGCTTCATTCTGCCAACGTTCTCAGGATCTCACCAGCATTTTCAATTCATATTTAGCAGCCTGCAGGGCTGAGGAAATATTAGCCAGGTTCTTAAAAGGATCAGGTGGTTTGCTGGGGTGGTGGGTTTCTAAGAGTCTCAGGCTCTCTGAAGAGATGGCCTCTTTACAAGCACCATAACCCTGCTTGTCTGTTTTTACTGAGAGGAAGGAAAAACAAAGGGATGGCAGCCAAGAGCTCTCAGAGGACCAGAGACGAATGGCTGTATCCAAATTAATTTGAAGTGGCCAGTAGGGATCAAGATGACCTCATCTACATAGGTCAACTAATTGTATCACTACCAGGGAAACAGAGCAGATCACCTAAAACAACACAACCAGTGGTGGGATTCAATTTTTTTTACTACCGGTTCTGTGGGCGTGGCTTGGTGGGCGTGGTGTGGTGTGGCAGGGGAAGGATACTGCAAAATCTCCATTCCCTCCCCACTCCAGGGGAAGGTTACTGCAAAATCCCCATTTCCTCCCAATCAGCTGGGACTCGGGAGGCAGAGAATAGATGGAGGCGGGGCCAGTCAGAGGTGGTATTTATCAGTTCTCCGAACTACTCAAAATTTCCGCTACCGGTTCTCCAGAACTGGTCAGAACCTGCTGAATCCCACCTCTGAACAAAACCCTAGTGTAAAACTGATGCAGCTAACCAACACCTAAGGCTGCCTGACACACGGGGTTGGGGATAACTTCATGAGGACTTGGTATAATAAAGCTGTTGTTAGGAGATGTTATGGCAAGTTGCAAATGCAAAAGGCCCTAGCTATAGGCAACAGTTCACTGTAATTGAAAAAAAAATGCATCGAATTATCCATGCCCTGAATGCTGAATGATGTGCAGAATTAAAAAAAAATGCTAATTTCAAAGGCAGAATAAAAGCTTCTTTCTATGGAAAGAAGTAAAAAAAAAAATCAGGATATGACTGTCACCTAAATTGTGTTACCTTCCAAAACACTTTTTTATTTTTGAGTGAAGATGGCCACAAGGACAAATAGTGGTTAACGCTATAACAATTGATCTGTTTATGTGCTCTGAAGGAATGCATCGGGGGAACTGGCAAGATTTAAGGATTTTCAGATAAACAGTCATAAACTGATTAGCTCTGGCTGGCTAGAATTCCCAATTCCACAAAGACACATAAAGCACTTCCACATGGCGATATTTCCACTCCCTCCAAATCATTCTGAAGCTTGCTGTGCAATTATCTTCACAGCTTCAGATCTCAAATTTCTGGGAATTCACAAGATACACCAAAGAACCATTGATTAATTTCCACCGAATGGGCAATAGTATTGCAAAAATGTCATTCATTCCATGTCTTTCTCCAGATTTCTGCAGATCCTAAAGCAACAAAAATTTCTTCATCTCTCTTTACTGCAAAGAAAGAAAGAAAGAAAGAAAGAAAGAAAGACAGATAGAAAGAAAATAAACTGCCAGCCTCTTTTCCCCACATCCAAATTATATTGTGCATTTGTCTGCATTTTTTTTGCCAAAAAAATCTGAGCAGTTAACATAAAACAGCTGCAAACCTGTCAAATCATCATACCTCCATTATATGTAAAAACTTTCTAGTGATGATGATGAAAAGCTAGCCCTTCAACAATATCATAGATGGAGTGGAGAAGGAGGAGGGATACGTGTTTAATGGACATGCACTGTGAAAAAGATGCTGATGGTTGCATCCTCTTAGGAAGCAGAAAGATAAAGATGAACAACAAAACCCTCTCCAACAAAAAAGTGAAAGAAATAGCTAACATATCCTCTGACCCACCAAACAATCCCTTTGTGGGAGAAGACAGAACGTGTCCTGACGTTTCACAATTGATGACCTCATGTTATAAGAAAAGCAAAGCAAAATCTTGCCAATTTCACCTGAACCTTTTTGCCTGCACTACAATGCATATAGTAACAGTTACAAAGATTGACTGGGGGAAAAAAATAACGAAAACATCCACATCAATTCCAACTGTATGTTCAAGTGGAATCAATAGGGTGGCGTGTACTTGTCTAACCAAATACAATACAAAACCTGAGCACTATAAAGGAAGACCAGGGGAACTGTAAAAGCACCTTTCTCCTTTTAAGGATGTGCTAT
This sequence comes from Thermophis baileyi, assembly GCA_003457575.1. Classification (NCBI taxonomy): domain Eukaryota; kingdom Metazoa; phylum Chordata; class Lepidosauria; order Squamata; family Dipsadidae; genus Thermophis; species Thermophis baileyi. The sequence goes on from QLTV01001839.1 coordinate 1,849,782, forward strand.
GCCAGCTGAAACCAAAGGAATGAGAGAAGGGGCAAGGCAAAATCTCCTAACAATTGAAAGCAGATCACCCACAAACTCATCAGGGCTTCATAATAAAAAAATAAAATATTGCTTTTTCCCCTGCAGTTTTAGTTAACTACAGTTAACTAAAAGTAACTGGCTCAGCTGCTGAACATGGTGTGTGAACACATTAGAGGTGGGTTGCTCCTGGTTCGGACCGGATCTATAGAACCGGTAGCGGGAATTTCCCTCTGCTCGCCGAACCGGGAGCGATGACCTCTGGTCTCTCGGTGGCGCCGTAAGTGCCGCCATTTTGTTTTTAGCTTCTGCGCACGTGCAGAAGCTGTTTTTTGCTTCTGCGCATGCGCAGAAGCTGGGTTTTTGGCACTGCGCGGCACAGGAGGAAGCGAACCAGTGGCAAGGTAAGTTAGAACCCACCCCTGGAACACATGGCTCTGGAACTGATACTGAAGTGTGAACATACCTTCCAAATGATCTAGGAGTGAGCCAAGATAATAAACTGGATAGATAGAGCTGAAACGTTCTGGAATTCTCTTTTTTCCCCTTTCAGGAGAGAAACTGAGGCTGCAATCATAACTTGGGAAATTTGCTTGTGTAACAGCATACCACAATCCAAATGAATTGAGCAACAACTTCTAATAATATGGATTGTAATCCTAATATGTCAAGGGCACTAGGTTGAGGAAGCCTGTGGTAGCTAAACATATAGAAACAGACTTGGATCTTTTGAGAAAACTAAAAGCTTGATAGTCATAGTCCCTAGCTATACCCATTCTTTTCTATCTTGGTGGCTCTCCTTTCTGTTAACAAGTGTAGGAAGTTAACACCCACCCCTCTCCTAGAAAATGAAATATTTTAGGAAATATTAAAAAGGCAGAATATTATATTTCCCTGGATGGGAGAAACATGTTTTTAGGCAGGAAATAGACTCACTCTTAATAGCCCCCACCTTTGTCAATGGACCATTAAGGCCAGAGCCCAGCTCACTCATTCCCCCCACCTTTGTCAATGGGCAGTCTATTCTACATAACAAAGAAGAACCATAATAGGAATCCCAAAGCCATCTCACCACATGGCACATGAGAAGATTACATCAGCCAAGCCTGGTGGGACACAGACAAAAGCCTACAAAGTTAGCTAAGACCCCCGCCCCCTGGGAGTCTGACAGCCAATGGTATACATTCTTGTACAGGAACAGGAAACTCTTAAGGTGGGGCCCAACAGAGGGTATAAAACTCAGGCACTCTCAGCATCTCGCCCCTTCTCTTCTTCTTCAACATCTTCGAGGCATGTGATCCTCCTTTTCCCCAGGGACCTCAAACCATGTGGTCCTTCTGTCCACCATTAAACCATCTTTCCAAGCAGCCTCCATGCTTCCAGTGTATTTTTCCCCACTTGGAACTGAACCCAGAAGGACATTTCTTACAACACAAGAATAAAACATGATGGAATCTACATTTCCCTTCACTGTCATAGTGGGAGAGGAAGCCTAATGCTTCTGTTAGCAGTGGCCTATGCTTACATACTTGGGGCTCATAATTTCCCCAAGCTACTGCCCTAGGGACAGAGAAGATGGTGCTAGGAAATAGGCATGGAGTCAAGCCCCAAAGAAACAACCCCCTCCTCCTCCCAGCATAACCTCTCTCTTTTATTTTTATTTATCTTAAAAAAAAAAAAGAACTGCCCATCTACCTCACAGAAAGAACTCTTGCTGAAGTTCCAGCCTGCTCAGAGTGATACCTTGGCCTCATATTGAGAGTGTCACAACTCAGGGAAAATATCAAATGCATATCCTTTGCAGTACAGGATGTATATCTTAGCAAACTTTTAGCAATGAAAAATAAAGATCTGTTTCCTGCCACCACTTGGGAAAGAGAGAAAGGGATGCCAGATAATGGTCAGTAGATTTGCGGGGGAAAGATCAGCAAAATAGCAATAGCAATAGCAATAGCAGTTAGACTTATATACCGCTTCATAGTGCTTTACAGCCCTCTCTAAGCGGTTTACAGAGTTAGCATATTGCCCCCAACAATCTGGGCCCTCATTTTACCCACCTCGGAAGGATGGAAGGCTGAGTCAACCTTGAGCCGATGAGATTTGAACCGCTGAACTGCAGCTAGCAGTCAGCTGAAGTAGCCTGCAGTGCTGCACTCTAACCACTGCGCCACCTCGGCTCTTACACCTAAATACACCTAAAAGGAGATAGAGAAGAAAGCAGTATGGAAACTGGTAGCTCAGATATGGCAGAACCCACGAAGAAGTCAACGGTCATGCACGTGTCCCCATGAGAGAAGCTTAACTGCCTTCTCTCTTTAGGGAAACTGTTTCTAGAAACATCTTCTCTCTCGAGGCCTCTTTTCCTGTGCCCACACTCTCCTATATTCTTTCAGAAGATGAGAGGGACCAATTTAAAAAAAAACACTGGTGGAATTTTCCTCCTGCTGGGCCTCAGATCAATGCTGAGCCAGCTGTTGAGATGATGGCATTACACCAGCCCAATTCAGCAACTCCTCCTTCAGGGAGAGGCATTTTGCTGATGTTAATAATGCTATAAATGCTCTATTATTTCATACACAGTTTATGATGAGGAGAACATTTGTGCCTGAGGATTTCACATACTTTCCAGCTTGTTTCTTCTTTTCTTTCTGTCCTCACCTCCACCCAATCTTGGAATACAAGCCATATCTTAGGACAATGTTTTTCAGAGCTATATAAAAAATACACCTAAATTGGTCTGCTGTGCAAATGATAGCAGTAACCTAACCAAGAGACAGAGGGCTGCAGTTACCATAAAACAGAACCAAATTTACGGACTCTATTCTGCCTTAAATTTTGCACACTTAACCGGTCAGTCACTGTGTGGCTATAACAAGCAATAATTAGGCTTAATACATTATAATTGTATTCTGATAGAGTTTATATAGAATCTGTAGGAAGTTAGCACTCACCCCTTTCCTAGAAGAATGAAATATTCTAGGAAATATTAAAAAGGCAGAATATTATATTTCCCTGGATGAGAAATGGAGAAACATGTTTTTTTAGAGGCAGGAAGCAGACTCACTCTTAATAGCCCCCACACTCTCAATAGTCCACAGCAGATGTCAGCACTTAAGAGATAAAGAGATAGCTAGGTCTATTCATAAGCAAATGCCCTCACCCAAGATCCAACAAAGGTAGGATTAGCCCTCAGCCATAATAGGAATTGCCCAAAACCCTCTTCATTACATCATCACCCAGCAAGATTCAACAAGGCC
>QLTV01001839.1:1853070-1865787 GCA_003457575.1 Thermophis baileyi
AAAGAGATGGCTAGGTCTGTTCATAAGCAAATACCCTCACCCAAGATCCAACAAAGGTAGGATTAGCCCTCAGCCATAATAGGAATTGCCCAAAACCCTCTTCATTACATCATCACCCAGCAAGATTCAACCAGGCCTTGGACTCAAAAGATAACCTACAAAGTTACCCCTGCATGGCCTCATGGGAGTCTGACAACCAATCAGAATACAAGCTCAAATTCAAAGGCCAACAGAGGGTATAACTCTCTCTCCGTCTCTCTCCCATGTGCTCTTTTTGCCCAGGACCTCAAACCATGTGGTCCTGTCCACCATTAATAGCAATAGCAATAGCACTTAGACTTATATACCGCTTCATAGTGCTTTACAGCCCTCTCTAAGCGGTTTACAGAGTTAGCATATTGCCCCCAACAATCTGGGTCCTCATTTTACCCACCTCAGAAGGATGGAAGGCTGAGTCAACCTTGAGCCGGTGAGATTTGAACCGCCGAACTGCAGCTAGCAGTCAGCTGAAGTAGCCTGCAGTGCTGCACTCTAACCACTGCGCCACCTCGGCTCCTTTAAACCATCTTTCCAAGCAGTCTCCATGTTTCCAGTGTCTTTCTTCCCACTTGGAACTGAACCCAGATGGACATTTCTTCCAACAAATCCTAATACAACAATTCAAATACAATAAAAGCATATAAAATATATTTTATAATTTAGCACCACTGGATATTTACTCAAACATTATTTGCACTGAGAGCAGTGGAAATTATTCACAATTAGTGACCCAGATCTGCAGTCTATAACGAGCTTAAAGAAAAAGTAAAAAGATAAAAGATGGAAGTTGGAGGAAGTTGCACTCAAAGGAGAAAACAAGTATCTGGTCTCAAAACACCCACGAAGGAATGCAAGAAAACATTTTAAGGGTAAAAGATAAGAAACCTGAAGGAATAATTGAAGCATGATGACCATACAGACTGAGACTGTATTTCAACATATATGGAAGACATATTTTAGAAGATTGATCAGAAAGTCACTTAAAGCCAAGTAGGGTCTGTTTTGTACTGAATGTACCATCAATTGATTTCCCCTCCCCCCCCAAAGAACTAATTCCCAAAATGTTTTTCTGAGAATGTTTGTATGTGTGCATTTGGTACCCCAGATATTCTGGTTAATTAGAAAAATTGGGCTACTCCTTTTTACAAGGTAACCCTACACACTGAAGCAAGCTGTGAAGCGTACTGGTAAATAATTCAGTTCTTTGGCAAGTATAATGATTTGCAATTACAGTAGAAAGATAGGCTGATCACCTACAGGAAATCTACTTCTAAGTAAACATCAAAGCTTGCTGCTTTAGGAATCAAGTTTGCAGGATGATAGTATAGATCAGTGATGGCGAACCTATGGCACGCATGCCACAGGTGGCATGTGGAGCCATATCTCAGGGCACATGAAGGGTTGCCCTATGTCAGCTCCAGTGCGCATGTGCACGCTGGCCAGCTGATTTTCGGCCTTCCCGAGGGTGGGGGGGAGGTCGTTTTCGCCTTCCCCAGGCTTCAGGAAAGCCTCCGGAGCCTGTGGATGGCGAAAAACAGACCCAAACGGGCCTACTGGGACTTCAGAAATGAACTTCCGGTTGGGCCGTTGGGTCTGTTTTTCACCATCCACAGGCTCTGGAGGGTTTCCTGAAGGCTGGGGAAGGCGAAAATGACCCCCCCGCCCTCCGGAAGGCAAAAAATCAGCTGGAATCCGTTTTCCCCCATCCACAGGCTCCAGAGGCTTCAGTGAGTCCTGCGCGCATGCGCGCGGGGGGGAAGCATGGGGGGTTGTGCGTGCATGCGTGGGGGGGAGGGCATTGCATTATGGGTGTGGGCACATGCACGCACTATTGCATGCGCACGCGCACCCTTTTGGCACCCGAGCAAAAAAAGGTTCACCATCACTGGTATAGATGATGTCTATGGACATTACAGAGGTAGTAAGTGCTTCATGAATGGTTCCAAAGAAGATGTCCTTGGAAATTGGGGGAGGGAAAATTGCTAACACAATGGGAGCATTTCTATCAGCAACAGCAGCCAAGTAAATGAATTTGTCAGTGACATTTCTATTTCCTCCACTCTGACTTTTCTTAGTGCTAATCAAATCACATGTGGTTTTCTAAACTTGACTAAAAAGGCCCCTTTTCTTTAATGGAAAATAAGCGGTTGAAATGTTGCAATTATCACAATATTGCTGGGCTAGATGAATTATGTTACCAATAACTGTAGGATGATTTTGTTTTGACTTTATTCTTGACAATGCATCTTTTCAGGAAGAGGAAATGTTCAACAATCAATAATGAGAATAGACGTATTCCATTCCAGTGTATAAATCAAAAAGCTGTCTCCCACATCTTGCCTAGAAATCAGCTTATCAGAATGATTTTCGCTCTGGAAATTGTCTTATTTGGACAGCTCTGTAATTACACTGCAATTCCCTATAGTTCCACTTTGTTCTCTAAGAAAAGATGAAGCTGTGTTGTTTACATGAAAAATAGGGTGGTATGTGTTAGTGCATTTGCTACAGTCACTAGAAGTCAGGTAGTGTATAAATGGTGGTTGTGCAGTAAGCCAGATGTTTTGATTACATATTTTTATACATCTATCAACTCCTTCCACTGATAACTTGTGATGGAATTTGGGCCTGTCTGCAACAGCAAACAATTTTCATTACTTCTTAGGGTGTCAGGATTAATTTCTCAGATAGACTTTGATTGTTTGATTATGTACCACCAAGTTCATGTTAACTCTAAATGACCATGTAGATAGATTGTCTCCTAGAGCTGTGATGGCGAACCTATGGCATGCGTGCCAGAGGTGGCACGCAGAGCCCTCTCTGCTGGCATGCGCGCCATCGCCCCAGGTCAGATCTCCGTGGCATTTCTTTCATGAGCTTCTGTTTCCCTGCAAACGACGAAACAGAAGCTCACGAAAGAAAAAGATCTTACCTCTTGCTGTGCTCCCGGTGTTGGGATGCCCCACCTCCCGCTGGCCAACTGGTCTTCGGGCCTCTGCTGCACATGCATGCATGTCCGCACATGTGCGAGCGCATGTCTATACATGCGCATGCCCATGAATGTCCACGCATGCACGCATGTATGTGCATGTTCATGCATGCGCACACCTTTCAGTTTGGGCATGCACACGCAGTTTGGGCACTCGGTGTCTAAAAGGTTCGCCATCACTGTCCTAGAGGATCTGACCCGAACCCAGTCCTTCAGGTCTTCCAATGATGCACCTACTGCTGCTGCAATTGAGTCCATCCACTTTGCTGCTGGTTGTTGTCTTTCCTTCCACATTTCCTAGCATAATTGATGTCTCCAGAAAGCTAGATATTTGTGTAATAATTTAACCCTCAATGTCTCAAATGAGAATTCTGGATTGGTTTGTTCAATGACTCGTATGTTTGTTTTCTTGGCTGTCCATGGTATTCTCAATAGTTTTCTCCAATAACAGAGTTCAAAAACATCAATGCTTTTTCTGTTCTGCTTTCTTAAAGTCCAACTTTTACTACCATAGACTGTTGCAGGGAAAACCATTACCTACATATAATATAAACGCATTATGGCATCTGAGTATCTTTTCAAAGGTTTTCAGATTGCTGCTGTCCCAAGCATGTTTCTTGACTGCTGGTTCCTTTACTGTTCATCCTGAAAAGCCGAAGCTATTTACCACTATATTTAATCTTAGACTCGCTTTTTTCACTATGCTCTTTGATTTCCATTACTAGAGCTTGCAGATCATTCTTCTAATATTCTTACAAGTAAGGTTCTTGTAAACAGGAAATAACTTCTAAGACATCATGGACATCTCTATTGTATAGAATTCCAGTATAGTCATTCCACCTTTATATTGAATCTCTTTGAATCCCTCTCCCTGTCAACCCTGAAGCTGGCCTGGCCAAAGCCATTTTGAAGCTTGAGTGTTGCCACACTGGAGCTGAGGGATAGGGGGGGGGCGGGGATAGAAATAGCTGGGGTTTTGTAGCCAAAACAAAATACTTTCTCCTGGGAACCAAGGACATTTCCACAGGTGGCCAGAGAGAGGAGGAGTGAAGTTACCAGGCAACCGGACAGCACCTTGATTGGACCATGTGACTGATTGTTTGGCAAAGAGGGGAAAACTTTTGCTTTTAATTAGGTGAAAACTGCGGGAACTTTCAGAGTCGGTTTTCACCAGGTTGTGCCAATATGATATTTCCAATAAAATTATTCTTTGAGGAATCTATCTGCCTCGGAGTTTTGTTTGCTATGGATGCAAACAAAATAAGAAATAAGAATACACACCTTTATATAAAGCAATAGTTAGATGAAAAGATTGGAAGTTGAAAGATGGTACTATTAGGTATGTTTAAATAATAGGATGATTGGTACTAGAATGGCGTACTGAGGCTTTGAATAGCCAAATAATGAAGGACTATGTCTTAATATAAACATGTGTATTAACACTAGGATTAGTAATGGTGGCCTGATTAGAAGCTAGAATAGAGGCAGAAATAAGAAATAGGGGGAATATTAGCAGATATAATTTTCATATAATAGGATATAAGTAATAACTAGATGGAAAAATTAGAGGTTGAAAGATGGTATTACTATGTATGCTTAATAATATCACTGGCATTAAAATGGAACATTGAAATATTGAATAACTACTCTAAAAGAAACATGTATATTAATACTAGGATTATATAAGTTTGATTAATGTAACAAATATTGTTATTATTATTATTGCTATTTCTATCAAAATGAATTATACCCAGAGGCCACACTGTTCATGTATTGTTATTGATGTATATTTAAAAATAAAAATCCAATAAAACTTTTTAAAAAATGAAATAGCTGGGGTTTTGTAGCCAAAACAAAATACTTTCTCCTGGGAACAAAGGACATTTCCACAGGTGGCCAGGGAGAGAAGTGAAGTTACCAGGCAACCGGACAGCACCTTGATTGGATCATGTGACTGATTGGGAAAGGGGGGAACTTTTACTTTTAATTAGGTGAAAACCACGGGAACTTTCAGAGTCGGTTTTCACCAGGTTGTGCCAATATGATATTTCCAATAAAATTATTCTTTGAGGAATCTACCTGCCTCTGAGTTTGTTTGCTATGGACGTATTACTTGGAACCCTGACACTCCCTCTCCATCTCTATCATCTCTCTCTCTCTCTCTCTCTATCTCTCTCTCTTTATCTATCTATCTATTTAAGTTTGTTGCACAGTCAGCCAGATGTTCAGACTGGGTTTGGCATTTTTGTCTACCCATTGAGTCCTTTCCAAGGACCTGGGATAGGCAGATGTGGATCTATCTATCTATCTATCTATCTATCTATCTATCTATCTATCTATCTATCTATCTATCTATCTATCTATCTATCTATCTATCTATCTTCTATCTATCTATCTATGATATTTCGTAACTGCTCACCTCCCTCCCAAGGACTTCAAAGCAGCTCTGGATGTTCTTCTTGAAAGTGGTGAGTAGAAACTAGTTGGCTTTCTTCTTCTTCTACTTTAACTTACTGTGGAATTTGCACATGAGCAGTTTGTGATCTCTTCCAGAGTCAGCTCCTAGCCATGTCTTTTCTGTTATAACTGACTTTTTCCCTCTTTTTGTATCTATTTTGTGGCCAATTTGATTTCTCTCTAGTCTCCGGTAATGTCCATATATACATATGTTGTTTTGGTTGTTTAAAGACTATGTAACAGGGTTCCACTTACCTTCCCTACCGGTTCGCATCGCGACGGAAGTGTGTGTTTTGCGCGTGTGTGCACGCTTTGCTTGCGCATGCGCCTACATCACATCGTGGAAATGACCCTCTGTGCATGCGCAGAAGCCTCTGCGCATGCGCAGAGGGTTCTTTTCCAGCCGTAGCGACCAGAGAACCAGTTCGGGGGCACGGACAGCCAACCATCGCTGCCGGTTCGGCGAGCGGATGCAAATTTCCGCTACCGGTACGGTAGAACCCACCACTGCTATGTAAGCAATGAAGAAATCATTGGGCAGAAAGTAATACATTATTCTCCTGCTTCATTTCAATTTCCTAGGCTTTCCAAATGCATTTTTCTCCTTAATTTCCAACTTTGGCATTCCAGTCTCCATCCACAAACAGTACATCTTGCCTGCATGTTCTGTCAATCTCAAATAGAACTTGATCATTAAACTCACCCACCTCATCTTTTTTTGCATCAGTGGTTGGGGCATAAACTTGGATAATTATCATATTACAGGATTGTCCGTGAAATCTAACTAGTGTTATTTGATCACTAATTAACACTAATAACTATTAGTTATTAGTTACTAGTTACTAGTTATTAGTTACTAATTAACACTAATAACTAATTAACACTAATAACTAGTGTTATTTGATCACATTGTAACTAAGTACTATTCATGCTATAACCTTCCTAACCATCAAAACAATACCATTCCTTCTTTGTTTTTATGCCCTGAGTAGTAAACAGTGTAATCTGAATGAAAGTACCAAATTCCAGTCCATCTTAACTTGCTAATGCCTAAGATGTGAATGATAGTTGATTCTATGGAGATTCTCAGGTCAACAGTCCTTTCAGCATTTCCAAGAAGATTCCACACCCACTTGCACTATTCAAGTGACTCTGAGGGCACAGATAAACCTCCAAGTGGCCCCCACAATTCTCAGAAAGAATGCTAATGACCAGATGACTGCAAAGAATAATAATCCTTCCATTCTCCACCATTCATTCAGAACTGAAGAAGCTTCTTGGATGAGAAGTGAAGCGTCTTCAAGCACAAACAAAGAAAGTCCAGTTGCCTTTTGAAAAAGCACCTTTGGGGGGTTGTCAGAATCATGTATAAAGTGATTGGGTTTACTAATGTATACTTAAACCATTAATCTATGTTTGTTGGTATTGCTTTAAATGTATTGTAAGCTTGTTAACTGTTATATAAGGAGAACAGGCTAGCTTGAGTCAGACAGACTGCCTGATTAACTAAAGAGAGTTCGTTTCTGCTCATGCTCCTGATAATGCTACAGAACTACAGAAAAACTACAGACGCTCAATGATTCTTCTATTATATTTCTGTAGAAGATTTATCTGCTAAAGATTAATAGCTAAGTGCTAAATTCTTATCTTCGTGTTAATATTTTTTGTTTTGGACATTGTTAGTTTAAGCAAGTAAATTATTTTTGAAGACTTTGAAGATCTCTGTTTTATTGACTCTATGATATCAAACTGCAACCCCACATTCTGATGCGTATACTTATTTCCTTAACAGGGGTAGTTGATTTATTTCATCTTTCATTGTATCAATTTTTCCCATATCCATGCCTCTTAAATTCCATGTTCCCACTATAATTCTGTGCTTATAGCTTCAGATTTTCCTTTCCTGCAAGGCAACACCAGCAACTAGATCTCCAAAGTGCTTCAATCTAGCCATGCCATAAACATCATCAGCACTTTCAGAAATCTTCAGTTCATCCACAATATCATGTTGAGTCCCGTTCAATCTGAGGGGTTTTCTCACCTGACACAATATTGTCCACCATTTTATATTTTCTATCCATGTGGTTTTAAGAGTAAAATACAGAAGAGGCTTACCATTGTCTTCTCCCACACAGTATGAAATGATGCCTTTGCGATTAAGTGATCTTGCACCTCCAGCATCTTCCTATATCACTGTTGCTCTATGTAGACACCTGCTTGCTTTGATTGGGCAGCTTGGGAGATGTTCAAGCTTTGGGTGACCTTTGGAATGATACATTCTTGATATAACAGTCTCGGCATTCCTTGCTTATCCGTCCCAGGAGCAACTTCCCCCACCACAATGAGGCAGCACATCAAGATTTGAGGTGGAGGTAGATAGGCTTTAGGGATCATGAATGGGAAAAGAAAGCATTATTAACTAGTATATTTAATTTCCTTGGACCAACTAGATTTGTGCTGCCAGGTTTTTTTTTGTAAAGATTATAAAAGAGATTATAAAATCTCTTCCACACTACAGTATGTATACCAGTAAACTCTTCTTCATGAAGAATTAAAGAGCAAACACAATTCCTGCATGTATTTGGACTGGGTATATGCTGTAGATTGCAAGTCACTGCTGCTCATACTCAGTGCTCTGGGATTTTCTGCTTCTGAGGAGAAAGCAAATTGGTTTTCACGGCATTCCTCTTGATTTATAGCCAGGGGGCCCTGCTCAGAATGATCTAGCATGTATCTGTGTATTTACAGTGTTAATATTCTGTCCAATTCTCTAGATGGTTTTCTGCTCCTCTCCCTGATTTATAAACAAGTTAAGAGTGTTCCAATCCTTCCAATCACCTGAGAGGTAAGAATTCCTTAAAAAAAAAAAAGCTTTTGATAGTAGATCTAAATTCTCAGTGTGCATATCCATTTCTCCTGATAGAACCATACTGGTCTGCTCACCATCAATTGCTTTTTTAAAACAAAGAAAACTAAAGCTTTTTGTCTTTAAAAGATCCCTAAATAAGCTAGCTAGCTAGCTTGCTTGCTTGCTTGCTTGCTTGCTTGCTTGCTTGCTTGCTTGCTTGCTTGCTTGCTTGCTTGCTTCCTTCCTTCCTTCCTTCCTTCCTTCCTTCCTTCCTTCCTTTCTTCTCCCTCCCTCCCTCCCTCCCTCCCTCTCTCCCTCGAATGTAGAGTTGGAAAGAATTTTGGAGGTCTTCTAATCCAACCCTCTGCTCAAGTAGAAGACCCTATACCAGGGTTGGCTAACCTTTTCAGCACTGAGTGCTGAAAGAGGGACGCGTGCGTGTGCACCTGCCGGAATCCAGAAGAGCAGCAGCCCAGTGTGCATGCGCGCACCGGGAAGATGATCTTCCTGTTTCTGGCACACGCATGCGCACTGGCCACCTGGTCTTTCAGTTTCTGGCATGCATGTGTGTGCAAAGACCAGCTGGCCAGTGCACATGTGTGTGCTGGAAACTGGAAGATCATCTTCCCGGCGTGCGCATGCACACAAGGCGGCTGCTCTTCCAGTTTCCGGCACTCCCACGCGCATGAAGACCAGCTGGCTGGCGCGCTGGAACCTGGAAGAGCAACGGGCGACGGCTCGTATGCCCAGAGAGATGGTTCTGCGTGCCACTTCTGGCACGCGTGCCATAGGTTCGCCATCACGGCCCTATACCATTCTGGACAACTGAGTGTCTACTCAATTTTTTATGTTTCATGTTATTTAGGAAGTTATTCATTATTATTTTAATTATACTTTTAATGCTTTCATCTTCATGCAATACAGTCTACTGTATTGAATAGGCATCATGAAGTTTGGAGATATTTCTGGAAAACTTTGATAAGTTACTATTTTCTAATTACGTAAGCTGTAGATTCATTCTAAACAGTTGATTGGGCAATCTTTGAATGAGGTTGTTGGCTTTTGGTTAGGAAAAATACATTACTAGAGTAAGGATGGGAATTAAATTCAGTTGCTCGATTTTCTAGCTACCGTATCTCTGTGCTATATATATGGTCAGGAAAGTGACATTATTTTTAAAAGGTAAATCATTTTTACCCTGTACTTGCCAGAAGATCAACATGAGGCATGATAGCCTCACACACTGTATTTAGGAGGAGGACCCTTTGGAGGAGAGGCAATAGAGCAGGAACCAGCAAATTATTATCACAAAGAAGGAAATGAAACTAGGATATGAAGATCTCTTCCACGTAGCGTTTGGGAGAGAGGTTTTGGGGCCCTCAGTCTTCCATCCTGCAGACTTCAATAACCTGCTATAGGTTGGCAACAATAAATGCTATGATAAATATTAGCTTAGGAAGCCTTATAGTGTCCAGGACTAAGATCTGGACTAAGAACAGAATAGCTTAGGGCAAAGCCAATCTTATATAGCAGTGTTGGCGAAACTTTTCGGCACCAAGTGCCAAAACGGGAGCGTACGTGGGGGAGAGGACAGGAAATTGGAAGAGCAGCTCCCCGGTGCGCGTGGGCGGGAGCGCCGGAAACTGGAAGAGCAGCTCCCCGGGAGTGCCAGAAACCAGAAGAGCAGCTCCCTGGTGCACATGCATGCGCCGGGAAGCTGAGCTTCCGGTTTCCAGCGTGCACCTGCGCACCAGCCACCTGGTGTTCTGGGTTTTGGTGCGCATGCACGTGCATGAAACCAGCTGGTCGGGGAGCTGCTCTTCCGGTTTCTGGCGCTCCTGCATGCACAAAAACCAGCTGGCCAATGCATATGTGCATGCCGGAACCCGGAAGAGCAACAGGCGACGGCTGGCGTGCCTGGAGAGATGGCTCTGCATGCCACTTCCGGCACGCATGCCATAGGTTCACCATCACGGTTATATAGCATTCTTTATCCCCATTGTGGCAAGGCCGATACTTATGAAAGCCCATGGCAGATACTTATGAATCACATGTTCCCAGTGATTCACATAGAGAAATATATTGCCTCTGGTTCTAGTTCTGGGGGTAATATATGAAGACCAGTAGCAATTGGTAGCTGTATCTAGTTTGAATTCATTTCAGAGTCAATATAGGCTGCAAGGGTGCTTGCAATCTGTTCTGAAATTCATCTCTATGAAGCAGACTCCAAGATCCTTCATCAATACGTTGCTTATTCCAGAATATGACGGTGGTTCTGCATATTATGAATGGTAAGCCATCTGTGACTATAAAACATGTGAAGCAAAGTTGTAAATAATGAAAGCTGTTTTCCTCCTTAGCCAATTCCTTCGCATTCATTTGATGTTGTACACATTTGATTTTTTTTATAGTTACAGTCTCTTAATTGATTTGGCAAGAAATTGGCAGCTCCAAAGACTCAAGTTCTAGCCAATTTAGAAGTTATTTTTTATCCTGAGGTTGCAGGATCTGCGTGTATAATCCCTTGAGAACTTCTTTACTTCTTGTGCTAGAAAAGTGCATACAAGGGATGTGTGAGTGTTTTCTATTAAAATAGCATATGGAAGCTTTTAGAAATCAATTTGGAAACTAAATATGGGTTGTTGTCTTTTTTGTTTTACAACAGCAGTTTTATGTTAATAGTCTTAAAAGCAAATCCTTCCCTGCTTGCAAGAAGGAAGGAAATTCTCTATCCAAAAAATATTTATCTGAATCAACTTGGGGTTTAAAAAAGTGGTACCAATAAGCAACTGTATATGCAGTCTGGTCCTTGCCGTATGTTGGAGTCTGCAGCTCCCACCAGGGTATGATATTATGGGAACTGTAATCCATTTTGCCATTTTCCCCCCAAGATTGATCAGGAAGCTAACTTGTGAGATTAAAACCAAAGTATAGGGAGCAGATTGGCACTTGGGTAAGATTATGTTTTCCACTGAACTGCATCTATTTATTTAAAGCATATTTATTCTTTCCTAAGCCAAAGAGGCTTAACAGAATTCAGAGAAAGACAAACACACACACACACACACACACACACACACACACACACACGGGTCACACAGACAGGGAAGAGAAGGGCATGCACATATGCGCTCTCTCCCTGTCACTCTCTGCCTAAAATATAAAAACAAAAAGCATAATGTACTTAACAGCGAATTCAGGTATTTGGTTCTGGCTGCTAGTAGCCAACGAATGACCAATGTGAAAAATAAGACAAGCAAAATGGGTATCTGAGGTTTTGACAAAAAGAAAAGCAAATCCTTTAGAGGGAATGAAAAATCCCCAAGCAATTTGATAAGGACTGGCAAGGTAAAATAGGATAGGAATAGCCAACAGCCTGGTGCAATGAATGGAAGTGTTCCATACTGTATCCCATCTTTTGTTTGTAAATATTATGGAACAGACCCCTGAATTATTTTATTTCAGTTCCAACTATTGCTATTTGCATCAACTGTTATATAGTCCTGTAGAAGAGCTCAAGGTGGGTCTAAACGCATTCAGTTATTTTCCTTAGTTAAGAATAGATTTGAACATAGATCCCCTAGTCCTAGTATAGTTCCTTAACTACTACTCCACTTCTCCTTTCACTGGATTAAATCTACATCTAGAGTTAAAATTGGGTCCTTGCACATGGATAGTGCACATGTTTTACTATGGAGCTGTCATAAAAAAATTGAGTGAATATGATATTTATGGACAAATAATGCTTTAAGATGGATGAATGTCGGAACTTCCGGTTGGCGTCACGTCGGAGAGGGCACGCCGACGAAAACCTCGTAAGGCTCGCTCGGCTTTTTGTATAATCGTGGCCGTGTTAGGCAAGGAACGCTCGTGAAAAGAGCACCGGTGGAGAGGGGAAGCCTCGGAGCCCCAGAGGGAGAAAGGCGATCTCCTGCACGGGCGAGAGGCGCCTTCAGATCGTGTGCGAAAGGGACCGGCCTGTTAATGGCCAGTCGGAAGACGTGACAGCCAGCTGTTTTAGAAGGAAGCGGAGCAGAATTAGCAGCAAACGTATTTGAATTGGGAGAAAAGAAAAGGAGACCTGTTTGGTGAGACAATAGCCTGAAAGAACGTAAGCACGAAAGCGAAAGCGGGTGCGGACTGAGGAAGCGGCGAATGTAAATCGGAGAAGAAAGAGGTGAAGTAAGTGTTGTGACCTGATTGGAGAAGTGTACGAACAGAGCCGAGAAAGGGCTGGTTGAACTTTCTGCAGTTGGAGAAACGGAGAAAAAGAAGGTTTCTTATAAGAGCGGTGACTTGCAGAGGAATATAAGTAGGAAGATTTGGTCGGGAGACGGAAGAGTGGTACAGGGAAGAGGAACTCTTTGAGAGAAGACTGACAGTGGAT
>QLTV01001839.1:1869505-1885088 GCA_003457575.1 Thermophis baileyi
AACATAGAGGTTTGTTTGTTTATTTTTTATTTATGTAAGTACAAAATGTTACACGAGTTTTGAGTGCACATAGACAACTGAAATAGTGATACTGATATATTGATAAATTGACATTAACTCACGAGAAATATATAATATGCACATAAGATGTATGTAATATCTAAGATACGTTAGGCTGCTTTATGAAATTGGAATTTGTCTTGTGATTTGTGGTGTTAGGTTTGTGTTTTTCTTTTTGTTGTTGTTGTTTGTTTGTAGTTTCGTTTGTGTATTTATGTATATATGTGATTATGTACATATGTATATACACATTATATGTTTGTTCCTTTTTTAATACTTTTCAATAAAAATTACTTTTATAAAAAAAAAAAAGATGGATGAATGTCATATTGATCATTTACTTTAATTTCTGGACCTTAGTAGATTCCTGGCATTGAGTCAAAGATCAGCATCGATTTATCTCAATAATATGTACTCTTTGTCTTCCCCACCTGTCATATCACAAGCTCCATCTATTCCAAGTTCACAAGTGAAGCATATACAATTTGCATGGGCAAAAGGAGAAATGGAGGTTCCCTAACATATTTTGATTATTAAGGAAACAATCTAAATTTCAGCTTCTGCACATTCCCTAGTACACATCCAGTCCTGTGCAATAATGATAATGGTCAAATATACTCCTGCTATTCCTTGAGGTCCATGTTTATGGAGTTCTCCATCTCTTTGCACATTTTCAACAAATCTTGACTCATGATGATATCCCAGACATATCTATATTGTTTTCCTGACCACCTACAGAAATGGTTCTTGTCTTCTATGGTCCTTAACTTCTTTCATCCTTGACTTCTTCCATGACATTTCTTCAACTTCCTAGTCTCCCTAGTCTTGGTATTACCTGCTTTTAGCTGTCAAGTTTGTGACAAGAAAACTTTGGAAAAGGAAAAGGTGTCTTTGATTGAATCAGAATTAATTATGGGAAATAATTTTGACTGAAAACTTGACACAAGAACTTTGAAAATCCCTATAATAAATTTATTCAGACCTAGCAATCATTTATTAGTTATATCAGCAATGATTTCCTGAACAGGTTATTTATTAAATATATAAATGAATATTCTGAAGAGAAATGCTGATTATGATTTTTAAAAAAAATGTTTGCATTTCTCCTTAATCATTTTTAAAAGCACAGATTATTGAACTTTGAGTACTCTATGCATCAAGAGTAATAGATCCACCATGGAGAGTCATGCAACAGTCATAACCAAATAGTGAGAAGTTACACTCCTTTTGGGGATATCTGCAAGTGGAGTTTCCTTATCTGATAAGAAAGAGGTCATTTTCAGAAAAATATATATATATATTTGTACTTCAGATTCTTCGGATTCTTACTTTGGATTCTTGGACAAACCAAAGTAGTGCCTAAATTGGCTTTTGATTCCATGAATAGATTTCTTAACCCATCTGTGAATATGCCGCAAATCTGAATGCCACACACCCAATGTTCACTTACTCCAACAAAATTATTAATGTACCAGAGTTAGAAACAAATTTTAAAACGTGAGCCAATCTCTATCCCCTATATGAGGGCATTAAAGAAGCTGAAGTACCAGAAAACGAAAATTTCATTTTAATTGAAGTTAACTGAAAGGGAGCTTTTGCAAGATGGTGCAGGTGGCTACCCCCTGCTTCTAGGGGATTATGAAGCTTAAGGGGTCAAAGCTTCCCTTGCCATACAAGGCAGAGTTGATGACATTAGTGCTTAATGGTGTTTGCATTGCACTCCCCCCCCCAAAAAAAATAGGTAAGAGGGAAAAAGCAATACAGGTTCCAGGGCTTTTGAATCAATTAGCGTTACAATAGGTACGGTAGTTTTCACAGATGGGGATGACCAGCTCAGCAACTACAGACCTGGGTATTTGCATAGCTGTTAATTGGTCTCCTGCTGCTGACTTAATAGGGCTGAGTTTACCAGCATTCCTAAGAGCCTCCTCTTGATAACATCATCATCATCATCATCCATCATCCATCATCCATCTTCATCATCAGTAGCATTTTGTATGGTTGCAATAAAAGATACTGCATCAATTGGAGAAACAGAATAGGAAGGGGGGAAATTAGATTCAGACTGTTCAGCCACAAAACAAGCCAATATAGGGTAGGAATGCGTGTGCCACTGGGCAGCTGTACCTCTAAAATAAAGTATATGGACTTATGCATTTGGCCCCAGTTTTTATTAAGGGCCAACATTTCTTCCTATGATAATAAGGGATTGCAAAATGTAGCGTGCAGCTGCCATGTGGCTTAAACACCAGCCCAGCCCAATTTGGTTTCTCTTATATTGTCTCTTGATATGAATTTCATCTAAATCTGGATTATTTGAACTGTCCTTCAAATAAGATCTTTAAGTGCAGTCTGGTTCTATTCTACTGTTTTATGTGATGGTTTGTAATCATGTGCGTACAAGAGTAATACTCTCATATCATGATAAACATGATCAGATGTCCCAGCCCTGACTCTATTATAGATACTGTACATGGACACACTACAAACAGTTTAATTGGTACCTGTATTCTTTTTTAAAATACATTTTATTCAGTTTCATTATAAGATAAAAATGCAGAAAAAGACAGTGTTAGAGAACAAAGCAAAAGAAAGAGAGAAGTGCAAAGAAGGAGAAAAAAGGAGTGACTTCTGACTTTTTCTGGTGTGGTAAAATACATACACACAAAAAATTACAATCTTAACATTTCAAGTCACTTCTATAATAACAATCATCAAAACCTAAAATAAAAATGTCATTTTTTCAGTTTCAAGTCGTTTCCAAGCAGAAACAAAACTAAATAAATATTGGTACCTTTAGTCTTATGTATCAGTTAAAAAGACAGAAAAAGGAAGAATGATAGAGAGAAGGTGACAGAGATCATTATATTATGGAGTCCTAAAATCTGGAACAAACCTCCCACAATTATCACAACTAAGGATGTGTACTTTCCCCTCTGAATATCTTGCTCCATTTTTTCCTGTTGTTTGCTTTTAAAAACTGCAATTAACCACTTTTTCTTATATAAGGCTTTCAAGTAAAGATGGTGTATGACAATTTCTATAATAGTCTTGATCAATTAAAACAAAATGTAAACAAAATGCATCCCTTTAATAAACATACTATAATTAGAAATGCTTATTTAAAGCCAATTAATGGACAATATTGGGATAGCTGCAGTAAACCAGTAGGACTCTTAAAAATGTTTTGTTTTTAACCAGTTGACCTCATTAGAAGAAGTGAGAAATGTAAGTCAACCGGATGAATGACTAAAGAATTCAATTTTAAATGAGTGAACACACCTATTAGAGATGGAAAGGTTACATAAAAGGCAATTAAACCTCAAGGAGTGATCTTACCTTTCTTTCTCTCTTTCTCTTTGAAAAGGAAAAGCATCAGCATGGAAACTGATGTCTTTCAGATTCATTTGGATAGGTTTAGATATGTGGTGGTGGTGACTCAAAGCAACTACATTGCTCTTGAATGAGTAAAAGAGTTCATGATTGAGTTCACGACATGAGGCAGTCTTCTTTCCAGCTCCCTAATATACACACTGTAAGCTAATTGCATATGCAGCTCAGCGCTTCTTGGCTGTCATTTAACTTACTGATAAAAACAATAATTTAGAAATTCCACAAACCATTGGAGCAAACAGTGTTAATTAGAACTTTTGTATTATATTAGAGAGTCAGAAGGCATTTTCTAATTGTGCTGCCAATGAAATTGCGGAACTGTAAAATCTATCTTTGAGTAATTTTATTCTTCTTAAAAGCGTTGAAGATTTACAGGAATTCTGGTCCTCTTTTGCTACATCTTGCAGGTTGTTATCCTTATTTGACAAGATGCAACATTTGAAAAGGATCTTTAAACTGTAACCTGAATGTGAATTGTAGCTGGGAAAAAGACAAATGTAAATTTGGCCTGCATCAATAGAATTATTTCTCGATCACAGTAATCATAGTTCCTCTTTAATCTATGTACAGATCAGTCCTAAGCTTGCATATAAGAAATGATTCAGATACATCTGAATAGGTTCAAAGATGAATGACACTGAGAGATTTTGGAAATGAAAATTCTCATTTTCTCAAGAATTTCTCAAGAAATTGAGAAGTAGGTACAGGAAGAAAAGATTGCACAAAGACACCAATCACAGAATCTCACAGATGAAAGAGGTTATTTAGATTGTGTAGAAGGATCCCTTGATTAGTGCAGGAATCCAGTTGCTGCCTGAACATTTCCAGTAAAGAAAAACACAAGATCCCTCTCAATCATTAGCTTCATGTTTGAATTGCTGTTCCAGTTAGGACATTTTCCATAATATTCAATTGGTCTTTGGCTTCCTGCAAGAGCATTATTCCATGCTCTATACTTGTGAATGAGCTAGAACAGATCAATGCCTTTCTTTGTATAAGGCTTCTTCAGATATTTGACTCAAGAAATACAAATGCCACTTTATCTCCTCAGTGATTTTTCCTCAAATTAAATGAACCTATGTTCTTCAAACTTTCCTTGTAACAGTTAGTTCCCAGTTCCTTGATCCTCCTCACTGCCTTTCTTTGCACCTGTTTCATTCTCTCTGAATTCTTCAAACTGCAACAGATAAAAAAAACAACCAGCAACAAAGATGATCACATTTTTCATGCAATCATAAAATGTCACCTGAAAGGCCTATCACTTGTACCTATACTGTTGTAGAAGAACAGAAAGCAAAGTTCATTTGAACATTTTCTAACAAAAAGAACTTTTTGGTAAGAAAACTAATTGCACAACATGGTAGTAAATTTTCTGTCACTGTAAAACTATGGAGGCAAAAGTGAACAGTGATTTGTCAGAAATGGTATAAAATAGATCCCTAATATGGCTGATGGAACTTGATGGACTTAATTCCCCATTCTAATTCTGGGGTATAGGTATTTTGGAAGGGTTTTCATTTGCAAATCAACTATGTCTACAAGTAGCAACTAACTAAAACTGTACCATTCAGGTTTAGAATAGAATAGAATTCTTTATTGGCCAAGTGTGATTGGACACACAAGGAATTTGTCTTTGGTGCATATGCTCTCAGTGTACATAAAAAGACATGTTTAATTTATACAATTATTTTATTGGTTTTATGATTGCTCTTTTTCCAGGCAGACTCTTAGAATGACTTTCATGGTATGGAAACATAACCCTATAGCTATTGCTCTGCTGCCAAAATTGTATCCCAACATATTAAAAAAATCTCAAAGCAACTTCTGCTATATTGTCAATAGGTCATGTTTTAGAGTTGTCTACATTTTTGTACATTTTCCATAATGCAAAATTGTAATTTGTGTGGACTTTTAGATTTAAATTTTGACAGCCTTTCACATTCAGTTTTAAAACTGTGGACCAGTTTGCATGTCATTATACATCATAAACCATGTTTACTTGCTGCCTGATCATTGGCAAGCTATGCTATAGTCTAATTTTGGCACTGTCTAGCTGGAAGATGGAGAAAACATGGCTTCATACTCTGATTTCCCTTTTAAGTAGATAAAGCTGAACTCCATCTTTACAATTCATGCTAAACTTTATTAACTGAGCTACGAGCAGACATTGGCTGCACCTGCTAAGAGTTGGTCCTAATGGGTGGATTCACTGTTTGCATTCCCATCTTATGAGTTAAGTATGATGTACGCGTATATATCCATTATGAAACATATTTTTTTTGGCTTCCACTTCAGCCAACTTTATTCTCTTAAATTGACAGCATCCATATTGTTTTATGTAACACTGTTTGGCTTAATAAGGATGCTGAACTAATCTAAATTTTGGGCTTCTCTTATTGCCAAGACATGGAAAGAAAATAAATGGAAAAGCTAGTTTTGTTTTGGGTTCCAAAAAAAACCCTGTGCAGAGCCAGAAAACTAGTGAGTCAACCCTTGAAATTAGCCAAATTGGGGAAAACTCTTCACGTGGATATGTACTCTGGATGATAATCTGAACAAACTAACTCCTGTTTTTAAAAATGTTTAAAAAATAACAAGAGTTGTGTTGTCAGCTGAGCCCTGAATCCCAACTCTACAGAAGGCTAGGTAACAGCTTCAAGAATTCAAGCAGAATTCTTTATATAGACCTTTGATAGGGATACTTCCCACAGGACATCCACTTTGTCATTTTGGTCAATGATATTTTGGAGAATGGCTTCATGGAAGAATAAGAATAGCTTTATGTAAACCTTTTTTGCTAAGAGCAAAACCTGGAGTTCAGGTTCTTCACAGAGAGCTTGGCCCATGGGGTCAAATTCTTGTGAAATGACATGGTGTGTCTTCATTACCACCCACACTATGAGCCTATTATTTATGTCAGTGCAGTGCTTATGAAGATATTGAATTATTAAATCAATGGCAGATGATGAATTTGGAGCAGAGAGTCTGTATCTGACAATGCCAGTTTGCAAAAGCCACGCAGTTGCCAGGATCTGACATTCTTTAATCAACCTCTCATTGTTTGATTTATATGCACGCACCAAGACAGGACAATCTAGATAAGAGCAAGTCCTTCTGGGATTTCTTCGCTTCAATGTGTTTAGCTTTATGTAATCATCTATGTTGACATATAAAAAATATCAATAATTTTAACAGCTGGGTGTGCATTGGTGGGAAAATGCATTAATACTCAGATCAATGACACAATTATACATATACACAACATATATACAACATATTTAAAATGAGCTGCTTTTCCTAGCAAGACAAAGGATCCAAGCTCTATCAACCACTTAAGTTCTACGGGGCTGCCACAAAGAAGCTATTTTCCAAAGCATTAGAAGGCAGGGCAAGAAGCAATGAATGGAAACTAATCAAGGAGAGAAGCAACCTAGAACTATAGAGATATTTCCTGACAGAATAATCAATCAGTGGAATGGCTTGCCTTCAGAAGTTGTGGCTGTTCCATCACTGGTGGGTTGTTGTTTTTTAAAGTCCCCTATGGACTTTTCTGTAGAATGTTGTATAGTATGGAAGAGATCATGTTTCAGAAAAATACATTTCTAATCCCTTTCTCTGAACTCAATCAAGTCATATCTGGCTTGTATGTAGTATTACATCATGGCTTAATAAAACATGTTGAGTTGCTTTCCGTGAGACTCACATGCTCCCTCTCTTCTTTTTGTGTGGCCCTGTGGAGATCAGAACTAATTGCTTTAGTATGTTATGTTCAGTTCAACCTGGTTAGTTGTGATTGAGGTTTAGACCAAAAAAACAAACAACGATTTTCAGCTTGAAAACATTATGGCTGATTTCCTTTCCTCCACAGAGGCCAGGTTTGAAGGCTTCTGGCCTTTTTGCTTCTCTCCTAGAAATCTCACTCTGACGTCATTATTTTTGTCATGGAATGATTGTCATGATATTTCCTTTGACACCCAAAAAAGAGTCCTGATTTCTGCAGGGAAAAAGGAATACAATAGAACCTCTGGTCACGACCATAATTCGTTCCATAACTTTGGTCACAACCCGATTTGGTCATGACCTGAACCTAATTTTGGAAATTTGGCGCT
Source organism: Thermophis baileyi (assembly GCA_003457575.1). Classification (NCBI taxonomy): domain Eukaryota; kingdom Metazoa; phylum Chordata; class Lepidosauria; order Squamata; family Dipsadidae; genus Thermophis; species Thermophis baileyi. The sequence continues at coordinate 1,877,068 of QLTV01001839.1, forward strand.
TACAAAAAAAATGGTGCGAAAGGGGAAATCGGCCAGAAAAAAAATATGTGAATTTTTTGGTTGGAACCCGATTTGGTCATGGTCAGAAGCATTCGTAACCAGAGGTTCTACTGTACCTTCTGTCCTACAAAGCAAAAAGAAGCTCCCACCTTCTATAAGGCAAAACTAAGGGTGGAGTTTTGCTTGGGGTTAGGACTTATGATGTAGCAGAGGTGTGAACATAGAAGGAGAATTCAGCTTTGGGGCCAATTCACTACTTATGGTAGTGTTGAATTTCCCCCAAAGCTGAATTCTCCTCCTAATCACATTGTCAGGTAGATTCATGTAACCATTGCTGAAGGTTCAGCTAGATGACCAACCTTAGCTAGAAATAGAGAGGAAAAGAGGCGCATGCAAACCTGCGACTTGCAAAGGCTCATTTCCATAGCCCTAAACTGTGTTTAATATTATATTTGAACGAAACCATTATGCCTGCAGTACTTTCATTGTTCAGGACTCAAAGGACTTGTTGCTTATGCACCACTGAGTTGTGGTGTTGCAGTGGTTTGAATGCAGTATTGCAGGCAAACTCTGCCCACAGCCAGGAGTTCGATCCTGACTGGTTCAAGGTTGGCTTAACCTTCTATCCTTCCAAGGTTGATAAAATGAGGAACCAGATTGTTGGGGGCAATACGCTGACATTGTAAACTGTTCAGAGCACTATGTAAAGCACTATGGAGAGGTATATAAATGAAAGTGCTATTACTATTGCTATTATGCATTTGGCTCAGCTATTTGTCTTACCCTTTTGCTGTAAGAAACCACTTTTCATATTTCTAGCTAATATAATTTATTTTGAGCAAGGACTTTGATGAGAATACAAGTAGCTCATGATGATCCACTATGTTTATTGTTAAACTACTACACTGTACTATTTTCTCTTTCATTTGCTCTCCTTTCAATCAGGGGTATAAGACAGGATTCCAGAACTACATCCGGCTCTGAATTCCAGGAGAACATATCTAGAGCCCATAAAAAGGTTGCAGACAAATTACAATTTTCAGCAGAAAGGAAAATGTATTTATTGCCTGGGGAATAATCCCATTAATTGTATGTAATTTTAACTTCATTCAAGTGCTGCTATTTGGGTCCTGCCTACTTTTGGGGTATAATAGCTTAAAGTCCAAGTGCAGCATTTGGCCCAAAGAATGGAGGTAAATCTCTGTTCCTTTAAATCATGTTGCATTATGAATTCTTTTAAAGATGCAGATACAAGCTAGGTTCTCAGAATACTCTAATAAATACTGTCCATGGATGTTTATCATTGTAATGATACAATGGATGGATCTGTGGTGTATTTCTTTTACAAACGTTGAGATTAATTTTGACTGAAGCAGCATAATAGAGCTTGTAAAATAAGTAAGAACTCTGTTTTGTATCTCTTACCTGTTTTTGGTATGAATTCAATATGTACTGGAAGAAAATTCTTATTGTAAGTGACAAGGGGATACCAAGGGAACGTACTATATATGCCTCATAAAATGAATACTTCTGCTTCTGTTTGATCTCTTTCTTCCTTTGTAAGGAATTAGTGGTTATCTCTTGGTCTATTTATTTTGCTCTCCATTTCCTATGTAGTGGGAAGATTTGGTGTCTGGGCAGGTGGTCAAATGGAAGCTCCTGTGGAATTATAAGCAGCAGAATTTAAATATGGGAGGCTGGAGAGTAAGAATGGAAGAAGGCTATTAGCCTCCTGTCCGAGTTTGTGAATTAATTGTATGCTTGTGCTTGGCTGATCTCCAATATAAAATGTTGAACGTGATAGACATTGGGATTATCCCATAGAACTATGTTTTTACATCACATATGTTACAGAATAGTCTTTACAAAAGAATTATTGTATATTCTGCCTTTGTATTTGTATAACAGCTGTGTTACAACGATATATGAAACAAGGCAGAGAAAAGCATTATTCTCATGTTTCTTTGCCCTTCCTGCCCTTCTGAGATTGTACTTACCTCCTGACAAATAAATACATTTGCCATTCATCTGACCACATGATTACTATGTGTTTACTACTCAAGTTTTTATGAGATACTTGGATCTTTGATTTAAGTTGAATTTTATCAGAACACCATCATACTATTGAAATCAAAGAGACTTGTGTGTATGCAAACTTTGCTATTACAAAGATTCAGCTACATTTAAAATAGACCCATTAAAAAAACAGTGAATCTTAAGTCAGGGCTAATTTCAAAGATCCTGCAGCACCATTTCAAAGATCCTGTAGCACCGGGGAACTAGCAGAAGACTGGAAAAGAGCTGATGTAGTTCCCATCTTCAAAAAAGGAGAAAAAAAAATAGATCCAGGAAACTACAGACCTATCGGACTGACCTCAATACTGGGAAGATTCTGGAATCAGCAAAACCTAGATGCAAACAAAGTCATAACCAAAAGCCAATATGGGTTTGTAAAAAAAACAGATCATGCCAGACAAATCTTGTTGCATTCTTTGACAAAGTGACAAAATTAGTGGACCAAAGGAATGCTGTAGATATAATTCATTTAGACTTCAGTAAGGCATTTGATAAAGTAGACCACAACCTACTAATTGATAAGTGGGTTAGACAGCATCAGCAGCAGATGGATTCGTAACTGGCTGACCAACCACACTCAATGTGTAGCCCTCAATGGAACTGCATCTATATGGAGGGAGGTATGCAGTGGGGTACCCTAAGCCTCTGTTTTAGGCCCAGTACTCTTCAACACCTTCATCAATGATTTGGATAAGGGGATAGACGGGGAACTCATCAAATTTGCAGATGACACCAAGCTGGCAGGAATAGCCAGCACTCCAGAAGATAGGCTTAAGATACAGAAGGATCTTGACAGACTTGAACATTGGGCACTATCTAACAAAATGAAATTCAATGGTGAAAAAAGTAAGGTTCTACATTTAGACAAGAAAAACCAAATGCAAAGGTATAGTATAAGTGGTACCTGAGTTAATAGTAGTAACTGTGAGAGATATCTTGAGTCCTAGTGGACAATCACTTAAATATGAGCCAGCAGTGTGCTGCAGCTGCCAAAAAAGCCAACACAGTTCTAAGCTGCATTAACAGAAGGATAGAATCAAGTGTTAATACCACTTTATAATACCTTGGTAAGATCACACTTTGAATACTGCATCCAGTTTTGGTTGCCACAATATAAAAAAGATGTTGAGACTCTAGAAAGAGTACGGAGAAAAGCAACAAAGATGATTAGGGAACTGGAGGCTAAAACATATAAAGAACAGTTGCTGGAATTGGGTATGTCTAGTTCAACGAAAAGAAGGACTAGGGGTGACATGATAGCAGTATTCCAATATCTCAGAGGTTGCCACAAAGAAGAGAGAATCAAGCTATTCTCCAAAGCACCTGAAGGCAGGACAAGAAGCAATGGATGGAAACAGGGCAAGAAGCAATGGATGGAAATCAAGGAGAGAAGCAACCTAGAACTAAGGAGAAATTTCCTGACAGAACAATTAAGCAGTGGAACAACGTGCCTCCAGAAGTTGTTCCAACACTGGAAGTTTTTAAGAAGCAATAGGACAACTATTTGTCTGAAATGGTATAGGGTTTCCTGCCTGAGCAGGGGGTTGGATTAGAAGACCTCCAAGGTCCCTTCCAACTCTGTTATTTTATTCTATTCTAATTTAAGGCCCATTGCTTTTGGTAGATCTATTTTAAATACAACCACAATTAGATTAAATGCAAACTATACATTATTTCTTTTTCATTAAAATATTTTTCATAAAATATGAAGCTCTTCCCTACTTCTCAATCTTAGCAAGTTGTATGGACTCCAACTCCCAGAATTCCCCAGCCAGCCAAGATTGGGAAAACTGCTCTATACAATTTGAACTAGTTTTGATAGCTAGAAAACAATTTAGAATTTAAACTTCCTACACAAGTGTGTATGCTTTCCCTCTTTGTTAAGTAATCTGGCTGAAATGTTTTGATTAAGGGAGATGTACTTATTTGGGGCAGAGAGTTGTTTCTCTTTTTTCTTTTATGCATATAAAAATAAAATAAACTATTTGTGTACGAGAGCTCCAGAAAGTGCTTGGGGTGGATTTGATTAGGAAAACTATTAAAACCTTGCCTGAAAGCTAGATCAACAATACATATTTATTGACATTTATTTGATAACATTTCACATTCCAGGAAATAATCAGAAATAAGATCAGTAAATGTGGTTTTATTTAAATCTTTCTCTCATATATTTAGATATTGAGCACGGGATTAGTTTTTCATTTCTTTGCACAGCTTCAGTTCTTCTAATCAGATCTGAATTAGTTTCTTGAAGGAACCAGATGTAATCTCATTAGTCTTTGGGTTTGAAAACTACAGGATGGCTAAGTAATGAGCATATGTTATCAAGTATTACTCAGGGGAATTGTGAGTGGCCTTGAATGAAAGATATAACTGCAGGTTTTGAAATTTTGATTAGCACATTAGGAATTAAAGGGGAATGTTAACTCAAGCTGCTAATAACTGAAATATGCATTGTAGGCAGGGAGGCAAATGAGAGTTATACTTTTAGTATAGTAGCATGTACCTGCAATCTTGGCCAGAAAAGTTTCCTATAAGGATCCATCTGATTATTATTGTATTTATGTAGCTGGGTGCTTTTCCCAGTTTTGCTACTGTGGGCTCTTCCTTATCAAAGATAAAACTGCTTTAAAACCTTCCCAGAGTTCTGGATTGTAGCCAGCAAGTCTGGCACATTTTGGTAAAATATGTGAAACAGAATGAGATGTGGTCCTAGCTATCAGCTTGGCTGGCTTCAAAAAAGGATTGGACTAATTCATGGAAGTCATGGGGTTATTAGCTGTTAGCCTTGATAGCAGTGTGGCTGATGTAATGGTATGTGGGAATGACCTTGAGAGACAGGAGGAAGATCTACAGCCTAGACAACAATCTGATAAGAGGCAACTCAGTCCACAGGTGAGGGAAAAGCATGGGAAACATTTAGGAAGGGACCCTCCTTAGATTTCCAGAGACTAAAAAGAGAGGATGGGATAATTGCTTCTAATTACCAGAATGATTATATACTGACTGTCCCAGAACTGATCCCGGCCATATCTACAACAGTTTTGGAAAAGCTGCTTGGCAACTTATAGAACCCTAGCCAATCAATTTGACAATACTAGAACAAAATGGACTAATGATCTGATGAGCTCTTCGTTTCATCACTAGAGCACATATCTTCAATATCTTTATAAATGACTGAGATGATGGAATAGAAGGGAACTCATCAAATTTGCAGATGACACTAAGCTGGCAGGAATAGCCAACACCCCAGAAGACAAGTTCAGGATCCAAAAAGATCTTGATAGTCTTCAACAATGGGCCCTATCCAACAACATGAAATTTCATGTGGAGAAAAGTAAGGTTTTACACCTAGGCAGGAAAAACCAAAGGTACAAGTGCAGATTAGGTTAAACCTGGCTAAAAAACAGTAACTGTGAGAGGGACCTTGGAGTCCTAGTGGACGATCACTTAAACATGAGCCAGCAATGTGCAGCAGCAGCAGCCAAAAGAGCTAATAACAAAGTTCACGAAGAACACCTAAAGAAATAAGGTGCATTTAGTTTGCATAAGAGAAGATTAAGAAAAGTTATTATCATGGTCTACAAAAGTCTAAAAAGATATCTGAAAAGCAAGAGTAGGTACATTTATTTTTCTGTTGAAACTGTGAACAGGATGAGGATCAATGGTTGGAATTTAAAGAAAGAAGATTCAGATCGAATATTAGAAGGAATTTCCTGATGAAAAGAGAAGATAAGCAGTTATGCTGACTGCTTACAGCAATGTGGACTCTTCCACTCCTCCAAAAGTTTCATATGGAGATTGGATGGCCACATATTGGGAATAGTTTAATGGATTCATGAACTGAGCAGATTGGTCTAGATCAGGGGTCTGCAACCTTAAACACTCAAAGAGCCATTTGGACTCGTTTCCCACAGAAAAGAAAACACCGGGAGCCACAAAAACCTTTTGACATCTAAAATGAAGATAACACTGCATATATCGTTTTTAACCTTTATGCTATGTATAAAAAAACTATAGTGTGTTGCATTTATGTAATCAATGAACTGCTACATAGAAAACAAATTTTTATTTCTGCATGCAACAAAAACATTTTGAACTCCGAAAAAAAGATGGGTCGAAAAGCTCAATAAATCGCGTGCCGGCAGGTGTCACACATTGGCGGTTGTGATGCATGTTTTGAGTGACAGTGAGCCGCAGCAGAGGGATGAAAGAGCCACATGCGGCTCCAGAGCCACGGGTTGCAGACCCCTGGTCTAGATGTTCTAAGATGCCCTCCAATCCTATTATTCTACCCAAATACATTGATTTCATTTTGACTTGGTGATGCCCACGTCTTAATCCTTCCTTCCTTCCTTCCTTCCTTCCTTCCTTCCTTCCTTCCTTCCTTCCTTCCTTCCTTCCTTCCTTCTTTTTTTCTTTTCTTTTCTTTTCTTTTCTTTTCTTTTCTTTTCTTTTAACCTTTCCCTTCCCTTATTTGTATTCTGCCTTTATTATTTTTATAAATAACTCAAGGCAGCAAACATATCCAACACACCTTCCTCCTATTTTCCCCACACAAAGGAATTGGGCTGAGAGAAAATGACTGGCCCAAGGTCATCAAAGTCATCTTAGCCTCACTCCCTTTATGCAACCTCTGCCACACAATAAAATAATTCACTATTGTGGAAAGATGAAAAGATGTTCTTCCTTTCCTACTATGCAGAATACATTTCCATCTTTCTTACTGGCTCCTCAATTATAACTTATTTTTTTCTATACTGAAACTGAATTGCATCATGGAGATAGACTGGGAAATTGTTGTAATGTTTGTACTCAGATACTCTTTCTTCAATATGCAGGACAACTGACTCCTCAGACTATATTAATGAATAAGTAGAACTCTCTTAAACAGCTGTCTTGAATATAAAAAGCAAACACAATCATATTAATGACACATGAGGTTTATGAGGGTTCCTCTTTAGAAAATATATATGAAGGCTATGAGGGTCAGTTTTCATAAGCTATTTTGGAAACGGAATATTTATCCCATCTCCAATCCACTCTCCCACCAATGCTCCTTTTTAAACTTTTATAATTAGCTCTGACATCAAGTACCAAATACTACGGTACCAACTTTTCTTCCTTCCTTAATTGTCAAACTCAGAGCTCCATATTGGGGAAAATGTGCACCACCAGATGGTCTGATATCAGATGTTACTATCTGTACTGTTACTGTTTATCAGATGGAGGGATAATAGATAATAATAGTTGTATGATGACATAATGAATAATGATCATCCAAAGATAGTTATATGTCTGAAATCACAATGGAATAAAGTAAAGTCCATCAAAATTTATACACTTTGTTCAAATTTCTTTATATATTGGACAGAACTAATATTTAACACCTGTTCTGCCTTTGAATGAAAGTATTTAAGTTACATGCATTCCTCAAATTACCAACAATTTACTACTATCAGAACAGGTGTTATGCTAACTAGCTTGCAATATCTTGGATTCATTTTTATAAGTGAACCGTGGGGGGAGAGGGGGGTTTGGCTACCATTCAATTTGCTGGCACAGAGACTGTTTTTATGAAGGTCTGCACTTCAGATGAGAATTCTTAAATGATTTTTATTTATTTTATTTATTTATTTTATAAAATTTATATGCCGCCCAACTCCCGAAGGACTCTGGGCGGCTTACATCATAAAAAATAAAACATATAAAAACAATTTAAAAAAGAAAGGGGGAAAAAAAAACCCCCAACTATATTTAAAATAAAACATTCACGCAACCATGCATGGGCCAATCAGAACAACTATTGGCCCCAGGCCTGCCGGAAAAGCCAGGTCTTAAGGGCTTTACGGAAGGCCAGTAAGGTGGGGGTAGTGCGGATCTCGGGGGGAAGTTGGTTCCACAGAGTCGGAGCGGCTACAGAGAAGGCCCTCCCCCGCGGTCCC
>QLTV01001839.1:1896820-1936012 GCA_003457575.1 Thermophis baileyi
ATTACAGAGGCGTGATCAATGGCCCCAAGCCTGCCGGAAGAGCCAGTTCTTCACTGCTTTCCTGAAGGCCAGCAGGGTGGGGGTGGTCTGGATCTCAGGGGGTAGCTGGTTCCAGAGAGCCGGGGCAGCCACAGAGAAGGCCCTCCCCCACGGGCCCACCAGCCGGCACTGTTTAGCTGACGGGACCCGGAGGAGCCCAACCCTGTGGGATCTTACTGGTCGCTGGGAACTATGTGGTAGAAGGCAGTCTCGAAGATAACCTGGTCCTGAGCCATATAGGGCTTTAAAGGTAATAACCAACACCTTGAATTGTGCCCGGAGACCAATAGGAAGCCAGTGCAGCTCACGGAGTATAGGTGTAATATGGGTGTACCTAGGTGCACCCACGACAGCTCGCGCAGCTGCATTCTGGACCAATTGTAGTCTCCGAACACTCTTCAAGGGTAGCCCCATGTAGAGCGCGTTGCAATAATTTTGGGCTGCAGTCTTGTTTTCACAGATCCTAGAGCATGACTAGTAATGCAGGTAGAATTGTCAGATCAGCTGAATGACTAGTCTGACTTGAGCTGTTTTTTTTAAAAAAAGTCTATGATCTTATTAAAAACAAGTGGATCTGTCCAGATTTTGAAATCTGGCACTACAGTAATTTGGAGATGGTGAAATACTGACCCATTTATTCTTCACTGGTTTTGCTGAATTTCCCCTCCTGTCTGATCAGTTTCCCGCCTGCCTCATCAGATACATTTCATGGAAGTATGAAAGCTTGTTCATGTTTCAAGAACATTTTTAATTGGGAGGAGTTGTAATTACCAGATATAAAGCTCTTTCTGCAAGCAGCCAGTGTGCATGGGAAGGTATGTACAATGAGCCCATGAAATGTTTAGCTACAAGAAGAATCATGTTGCCTCTGCCTTTGATTATGTATAATTTAGATTTAAAAGGTATTATAGTTGAAGAGATGGGAAGGCTCTGAAAATGTAACTCAGAATGAAATTACTCAGTTGCTATTCTTTTTTGCAGCATGCTTCAATCACCAAGAGCTCTTTATTTTTAAGAGCTTGTTCTGAATGGAAAATTATTTTAATTGAATTGCTGTCATCCATTTTCCTACTCTTTGTTCCATGATCATTACAGAAAGTCAAGTTGGGAGAAAGAGTTTACAAAACGGATTCTTGACTCAGTTTAGGTTTAAGAAAAAGCTCTAACCCAAAGCCATGAATTCAACTATAGGAGTGCTGTGGCTTATTATAATACCACAAGCAGGGATACTTAAGAAACAACTCCTTATTAAAATTCCAACCCCCAAGATATAACTTCATCAAAAAAATCTCCTCAGAAAAACTGGATGAATATTTATAGAACTAGAATTTACCAAAGATTACAGAGAATCAGAGAAATGTGTTGGGTTTTTTTTTTTTTTTGAATGGACCTAAAAGATAGGGAACTGTATGGAGCTATTAAAAAGACTAAAACGAGAAAACAATCTAATGCAGATAGGCTGCTAGTCTCTTGCAATAAATGTTTTGAGGGCAAGCTTTACAACTTTACAACAAATAATGAATATTATTCTACAGAATGGAAATATTTTTGATAGCTAGAAAGAAGCTAATGTAGCCTTAATATCTAAGGAGGTGCAAGATTTGACATTAACAAATAACTATCAAACAATATATTTATATAATCATGAGTACAAAATGTTTATCATAATTTTGGGTGAAAGGTTAAAGATAATTGTACAGGACTTCTTCATGAAGACCAATATGGATTTTTACCTAAAAAGACAACTAAAAGATAATATTATAAATGTTTTGGATATTCTGGAGAACTTGGAGCAATATAATGAATGCAAGCAAGCAATGCAGCTTGCATTGATATTCTTAAATACAGAGAAGGTCTTTGACAATTTGAACTGGATTTCTTTCTTTAGAATTCTGGACCATTAGAACTTTGCAGATAATTTTATTAAATGGAGAAGATTTATTTATACTTCATAGAAAGCAGTAATAATTGTTAATGGAGAACTAACACCACCTTGTGAGATTCAAAAGAGAAGACAAGGATGTCCATTATCTCCACTTTTATTCATTGTAGTTCTTGAGGTTCTGAACAGAGAGATAAGGCAAGAAAATCATGGGAGTTCAGATTTAAAAAAGAAAATTATAAATTAAGGGCAGATGATTTTATGTTTTGGAAGATCCACTAGAGGGAGCAGAAACATTAATGTGAAAGTTAAAGGACTTTACATTAGCGGATTTTAAGATTAACAATCAGAAGACAAAAATGTTAATAAGAAATATGAAATTAGTAGAACAAATACAACTGATGAAGAAAACTGTTAAGATTGAGAAAGTAAAATGGTTGGTTATTTCTATATAAACATGAATTACATGTTTCAAAATAATTATGTTAAGACAAAATTATGTTAACATTTTGTTTGGTCTGAATGAAAAAAATGGATGTTGCTGAGAAACAAGAGTTAGAAAATTGCAATCTGAGGTATGGATGGCATGGATATTTATGGTACAATACAGAAGAATTTTAGACTCAAATACATACAATGATATATAGGATTTTAAACATTAATATTCAGTTTAAGCCAGAAGTTTTCCTTATAGGATTGATGGATACACAAGTAGCAATGACATAGAAGATTATTTCAATATACTATTACAATTCTGCATTGAGATTATTATAGGCGCAAAGATGGAAAGATTTGGCACTACCCACTATGATTGAATGCTGGTGAAATTGACAGGCCTTGCTGAGATGGATAAACTGACATCTTTGATTGGAGAAAAGATAATATCTACATTTATTGGTGACTGGAACCCTCCTGTGGACTTTTTGCGTAAAAAACAAAAAAATGAAATGTGATAATGCTTTTGATTAAAGATAATTAATCTTTAATTGGCTTGGAATAGTTTTGGCTTTATTAAATATCTAAAAAGTTTATAGCATCAATGATTTCAGATAAGAGTAGGATAAGGAATGGAATGGCTAGCTACTATAGCTAGTCTTCTGTGCTTCAATGGGTAGAAGAGAGGGAATGGGAGCAGACTTATTGTTGTAACTTGGGAGAACGACAGGGTTAGGAACTGAGATGAGACGGTGTTGTGGAACGAAACTTCTTTTAATGATAACAGCTGTTAACAGAACAAGCAGGAACCGGCAACAGGCAACTTTCTGTCAAGCCGCTATTTATATAGCGGCTGTCAAAACAGGCAGCCAATGGTGGGGGTGTAACTTCCCGCCGGTTGAGCTGTCAGAGCACAGCCAATAGGAAAATAGTTTCTAGTTGCTAGGTAGATTTTGAGTGTGGGGACGCAGCACCCCTTCCCTCCTGGATGGCGCATGTGTAGTCCTGCAGATACGCCGGGCGCCTGCGCTGTCTCGTTGAACGCCATGGCTCTGCAGGCACTGTATGGTCAGGAACTTCTGGATCCACAGCTAGTGATGGGGACACTTCGCCGGGGAGCCTGGATTCCGGATGAAGATCCTCGGAGACAGGTGAGTCGGGCGCCGGGATTGTGTAGTCTGCGGGAACGCCGGGGCAGTCGTCACCAGGAGTGGTCGGTGGGTGGTCTGCGGCCTCTGCGTCTGGTTCGATTGCAGCGGGGACTGGTGTGGAAGCAAAGGGTCGCCCCCTAAGCTGGTCAATGTGATGTCGCCATAGCCTCCCGTCCTCCAGGCCTACTCTGTATGAGTAGGGGCCTGTGATTGTGAGGACCTTTGCTGGTAACCAACGGGGCTCGCCACCATAATTTCTGGCATAAACTGCATCCCCCACAGTAAAGGTCCTGGCCTTGCTGGTCGAATCTATAGGGGTGTATGGCACATAATTAGGGTGCAGCCTGTCCAATGTGGTCCTGAGGCGGTGGCCCATAAGTAACTCAGCTGGGCTACGATTGGTGACTGGGCTTGGGGTAGAGTGCTGTGCCATGAGGTATTTATTGATATTCTCCTGCCAGTTTCCTGGCCCTAACCTGGACAATGCTGCTTTGGCTGACCTCACAGCTCTCTCAACCAGGCCATTGCTAGAAGGGTGAAAGGGGGCAACCTGCGCATGGAGGATGCCCAGCCCAGCCAAAAATACCTGGAACGAGGCAGAGGTAAACTGAGGCCCATTGTCTGAGACTACAATGTCAGGCAGCCCATGGGTGGTAAATAACCTGTGTAAGACCCTGCATATAACCTCAGAGGTGGTGGATGGCATGAGGGCCAACTCCACCCATTTAGAGAAGGCATCCATTACCACTAAAAATGTCTGTCCCTGCATTGACCCTGCCAGGTCAATGTGGATTCTTGACCACGGGCCTCTGGGCAGTTCCCATTCCCTGCAAGGTGCTTCAGGGAGGGCTGGCCTAGACTGTTGGCATCTCTGACAAGACCCAACCCATTCAGTGATGGCTGAGTCCAGCTTGGGCCACCAGACGTAGCTGCGGCCCAACGCCTTCATCCTGGCTACTCCCGGGTGTCCCTTGTGTAGACTACGCAGCACTGCAGTTTTTAAAGTGGGTGGGACCACTACCTGGCTACCCCACAACAAACATCCCTGCAATACCGACAGCTCATGTTGCCTCAGCTTGAATGGCCCGAAGGCCTCTGAGAGTTGTTCCCTTGGCCACCCCCAGCGCACCCAGTCAAGGACCTGCGCAATGGTCTGATCCTTAGAGGAGTGGAAGGCAATATCAGCAGCAGTCAAGGGCGAGTTGGTCTCCTCAATCAACAAGACAGAAGAGGTAGGGGCAGGATCCAGGATGGACTGGGGAAGTGGGCATCTGCTAAGGCCATCAGCATTGGGTATGTCCCTCCCAGGGTGATAAACTAACTGGTAGTTATAAGCTGACAAGAAAACTGACCAGCGGGACATGTGAGGTGACAGAATTTGGGGGGGTCTGCCTATCACTAGCCAAGATACCCAGAAGGGGCTTATGATCCATAATGAGTTGAAAAAAACGGCCATAAACATAGTCGTGGAACCGCTTTACAGCAGCGACAGCAGCCAGGGCCTCTTTATCTAACTGGCTGTAATTATGCTCAGTCGAGGAAAGTGTCCTAGAGAAAAAGGCAATGGGCACCTCCAACCCTTTGGGGAATCTATGGCTGAGGACAGCCCCAATACCATAGGGAGAAGCATCACTGGCTAAAGTCGGGGGAGGTTGTCATGATATAGCACAAGGACAGCATCCGAGGTAAGCAAGTCCTTAACAGCTGCAAAAGCAGCAGATTGGACCTTGCCCCAGACCCAAGGGGCCTTGTTATCTAGCAGCCGGTGGAGAGGTTCGGCTACAGAGGCCTTGTGAGGCAGGAACACACTGTAAAAGTTTAAAAGGCCCAAAAAGGCTTGCAATTCTGCCTTGCATGAGGGTGTGGGGGCTTTTTTGATAGCCTCTACCTTGGAGGCTGTGGGGTGTATGCCCTGGGCATCGATAAAAAAAAACCCAAAAATTCGACCCCAGGGACTCCAATTTGACACTTCGACTTTTTAAGTTTGAGGCCTGCCTGTTGCAGTCTGGTGAGCACCAGTTGCAAGTGAGCAAAGAGCTGAGTGCGAGAGGTGGTGGATATTAGTACGTCATCGAAGTAAGGGATGACTCCAGGGATGCCATGCAGCAGACGCTCCATGAGGCTCTGAAAAATGCCCGGAGCTACACTTATGCCAAACTGGAGGCGATGACATTTAAAAGCGCCCCTGTGGGTTACTATTGTTTGGGCAGCAGCAGTGGGTTCATCTACAGGGAGCTGCTGATTGGCCTGGGCCATATCCAATTTTGCAAAAATGGTGCCCGGGCCTAGTGAGTGGAGAAGATGTTGTACCACTGGCACCGGGTAGGGGTGAGCCTGTAAGGCGCAATTGACTGTGCATTTAAAATCTGCACAGACACGGATAGATCCATCAGGCTTCATGGGTATTACAATGGGTGTTTCCCATTTGGAATGGTCAGTGGGCTCTAATATTCCCTGGGCAATTAATTTATCAAGCTCTTTGTCCACCTTGGGACGGAGAGCAAAAGGTACCCTCCTTTGAGTCTGATAGGGGCCACCCTGGGGTCCAGGTTAAGGGATATGGGGGTCCCCGTATATTTACCTAGTTGTCCATCGAAGACCAAGGTGAATTCTGAGGTCAATGATTTGAGGTCATCCGCACTGATGGAATGGACACCGGTAACACTGAGCCCTAGAGCCTGGAACCAGTCCAGCCCTAGCAAACTTGGAAGTTTTCCCTTGACAACTATTAAGGGAAGGCGACCTTTAAAGGAGCCTTTCTCAATAAGAAATTTGCCCTTACCTAGTATAGGGATAGAATTACCCTGATAATCTCCTAGGTTGGTTGTGCAGGGTTTCAGGTCTTTGTGGCTTAACTCTGGTAATAAGGTTTTAAGGGTGGACCATGCTATGATGGACTTAGAAGAGCCTATGTCCAATTCCATCTTACATGGAGAACCCTCAAGCTGCACAGTGAGAAAAATTTTCTTGCTGGAGTCTGAGGACGCGTGGCTGATAGACACTGCAGGGTTATTGTTGTCCCGTGAGATTTTAAAGCAATCTTCTCTGGGCTTAGTAAAGTTGCTTTTGAAGTTTGTTCTTCTGAATGGGCATGTGTCTTGTGGTGTGGTGGATTGGCAGACCCTGGCCAAGGGTCCCTTTCTGCCGCATTGGCGGCAGATGGCTGTTCTAAAGTGGTAAACGGACCTGAGATTATTTTCACCGCAACTTCGGCAAGGTGTCATGAATGTCTTGCGGTCTGTCTGTTTGTTTCTCTGAGCCTTGAGGCGGCTCACTTCGTCCTCGTCGTCCGTGTGGTCATCGGAAGTGACGTCATCATGGTGGACAGCCACGGTTCGGTCTGGGGCGACCGTTGACAGGGTCCGGTGCATTTTGGCCGTTGACCTCTCAGACATTTCAGATGCGCACGCCTCATCAATGGCGGAGTGCAGGGTGAGGTCTTTCCTGGCCAGAAGGTGACGTTGTAGTCGCAAATCCCTCACACCACATACCAGCTGCTCCAATAGGGAATCCTCGAGGTCGTGGAATTCGCAATGGATGGCAGCTGTTCTGAGGGAAGCCATATATTGGTTTATGGACTCTCCCTCACGTTGTAGTTTCTGCCGGAACGCAAAGCGCCGCGAAATGCGGGAAGGAGCTGGAGAATAGTGATCCTCAGCAATATGTCCCATGGCACTGTATACATGGGCTGTGGGGCCACTAATGCTCTGGCTGTGGCAAAAATTTGCGGGCCGCAAGAGGTTAGGAAATGGGCGCATTTCCTGTCACTGGACAGCTCTGTGTAGTTGTTCGCCTGGAGGAAGCACTCAAAGCGGTTCAGGTATTCATCCCAGGTTTCGGTTGCTGGTTGGAAAGGGGCGAATGATGTCGAAGAAGACATCCTTAAAAGGACGGTCAGTTAAGGATTAATTAGCTTAACTGACACGAAGGCGTTCACCTTGATTAAGGCGAAAATCAGCTCTCTTTGAGTGACCAGCTCAGTCCGTCTCCTCAGTATCCCACCTTCGTCGCCAGTGTTCTAACTTGGGAGAACGACAGGGTCAGGAACTGAGACGAGATGGTGTTGTGGAACAAAACTTCTTGTAATGATAACAGCTGTTAACAGAACAAGGAGGAACCGGTAGCAGGCAACTTTCTGTCAAGCCGCTATTTATATAGCGGCTGTCAAAACGGGCAGCCAATGGCGGGGCTGTAACTTCCCGCCGGCTGAGCTGTCAGAACACAGCCAATAGGAAAATAGTTCCTAGTTGCTAGGTAGATTTGGAGCGTGGGGACGCAGCACCTATAAATTATAATTGGAGCTGATGACGCCTAATTTAGATAAAGGGAAAAACTTCAGATAGAATGTTGGGAGACTGTAAAATAAAACAAAAAATATAATGATATCAGGAAAGCATTTAATCAGGAAAATATTAACTCATTCTATTCATTGCTGGGTTGTTCTTCTTCCTAAAAAAACTGAAAACTATGACACAATTTTTTCAACAATGGAGCATCCTTCCTCTAAAAATGGTGCCATTTCTCTCACACACATCTACTAATTTCTGTGGATTCAGATCACAGTAATATTTATTGCATGCTTATTATTGTTACTATGACAAACAACCCCAGCTTCTAGATGAGGTTTATGTCATGGTAGTTGAAAATGAGCTTTTTATATGTGGCTATAAACCATCCGTATCACCCACCTGAACTCACCATGCCCCCTATTCTGTTCCAAGATGAGGAAAAAGATCCCTCAGGTCATCTGGCCCATATTGTATGAGAATTCTCAGAGAGATACAAGAAATAAGCTAATGGGAAGAGACCAAAGACTATAAATTTCAGGTGCCCAGGGAACTACAATGATATATGATGAAGTGGCATGCTGATAATGGAACTATGAGTGCACCAACCATACAGTTTTATAACTAAGCAATCAAGACTTTTCACATCTTGCTTGTATCTCAGTTCCAGCTGCAATTGCTTTTGTGCTGGGAATCTAGGAATTATGGCTGCTTTAACTGATCATACAAGAAAGTGTTGGAAAGCTAATTATTTAAATCATGGGCAATTATATTAGGATTTAATTGCTTTGGTGTAGTTGAACCTTTTAAAAACTTGATGGAGGACAGCCACCACACATGGACCTAAATCACATTGATATCCACATCTTTATTTCCTTTCATTGAATTCCCTTGCCAAAAGAAATGTATGTGTTTCTATATGGATGTCCTTAGGCCTATCATTTATTGTAGCTCACTTGGAAGACATTCTCAATATATTACGAATCACCCTTGTCCAACCAGGATTGCTACGTTCTCATAAAACAAAATACAGGCAACAGATGTCAACATATCCCAGCGGAAGCATAAAAAAACGAAGATCAATTATATGCCCAAGTAAACAGGTTGAATCTGATTCTCATTCATGTTAGAAAAGTGAAGCTTCTGATTTGGTAATTTGTATTAACCATTGACCCTCCATGGACATTCATGAAGTTGCAAATATATCCTTTTTGGGTTTTTTGTGTCCTAAAAATCAAAAGTTTCTAGCATCAATGATTTCTTATCTCCATAATAAGATTACAAAATAAGTACATTTACAAAAATAGCGACAATGGATTTTAGCTTTTTTGTAGCGTGCATGCTGTATGAGCACAGAGTCCAGGTATCTGAAGGCGAGCATCATGAAAAATAGATATAATCCCATGTTGGCTCCATACACCAAGCTTACAACATTTCCGAATGCATAAAAAAATCATGACTAAAAATAAAATGATACACTGTACCCGGGGTATAAGATGGGCTGTAAAAATCTGAACAACCACTAGAATGGAAGCAAAAGATTCTCTTTTGTTTTCCCCAAGCCAAGTTCAAACTCTATCATAATTATTTTGTAAAAGAGAATGATCTACTGAGGTGGGAGTTGCCACTGAGCAAACATGCCTAGGCTTGAACTAGAAGAGGGCTCTTTGTATGATTAATACTCTGGTTTATTTTGGTGGGAGGAGAAAGCAACAAACCTTTAACTATCTAGAGAGGTGATTTATCAGCTAGACAGTTTTCCTTTAGGGACCTTTCTCCCAGCACTGCAAATCCTTCCCAGCTAAGTGAATTGATATCTCTTCCATTAGCAATCAAACTCCTTTATATGCATGAGGCATGGGAATCAATACTTAACCAAGTGAAGTGGTACTTGTAGGGTATTGATACAAATAAAACAGTGGTGCAGAGAAATAAGTAGCTCTTCCATTTCTTTTGGATGTAAATGGATTGTGTTCCAAGACCAGCAGACGAGCTCCATGTGCTTCTTTCTGTTTGATTGCATATGACTTCTGCTTATACAGAAAGTAGCATTGTGCTATTGTGGTAGGATCTGGTCGAATTTCCATAAAACCTTTAACATCAATACAGTCCTCATGAATCAGATTGTGCAACTTGGGAGATCTAACTGAACAAGTCATGATTCTAGATTCTAACTATTTATTGGGCTTTACTTTAGCTTCCAAGTCTATGCTATGCTATGCTATGCTATGCTATGCTATGCTATGCTATGCTATGCTATGCTATGCTATGCTATGCTATGCTATGCTATGCTATGCTATGCTATGCTATGCTATGCTATGCTATGCATTATATCTTTACAATCAAATAAGCAACTGTTCTATGATTGTAATGCTGCCCAAATTTCTATTGGTCCACTGGAAATAGAGCAATGGTAGGAAAAAAACCACTCAGTTGATTAATTTCTACATATTATCATCTGCTTTGGTAAGAGATCTGAGTTGTATGCTGTAGGTTTACATTTTAATTCTGACATCTCTAAGTAGGACTTTAAAACAGTCCACTCTAAAACCCAAGAAAGAATCCAGTTAGGGAACTCTGAACAGTATGAATCAACAAACAGCCTGATTTCAGTAAAAAAGCAACTTCCTATATTTTTACAGAAGGAGGAACAAGCCAGGAGGCAAAGTCAGTTCAGAGAAGTTGATACTATTCTTTATCATGTAAAGGAGCCAACTTCATTTGCAATATAAATTATCTTCCACTTAAATGAAAGTTCATATAACTACTACAAAGAACATTGTTAGAAAAAAAATCTTAAAGATGTCTATTCAAAAGCAATCTCTGTCTCCCCAATAAATGGATATATCAGATTGTAGTTTCAACATTTGTATTTTATTTTTAGTGGTAAGAAAGCTCTTACCCAAGCATATTGCTTTATAAATAATAAGGTTGTGCAAACTATTTTGAACCTCATCTATGCCCAATGCCAGTCTGTGTTTCATTAAAGCCAGATTTTTTTCCCAAGCTGCAAAATGAGAAAAAAAAGATATGACTGCTTTAATGAGTCAGTTTCTTTAAAGATTACTGTCACTCTGAAAACAGTTGCACTTTTCTTCTCATGGGAAGTCTCCTCCCACTCATAAAAGAACCAAAGTCTTTCTGCTGAAATTATTTGTGAAGTGCGCCCATAATCATCTACTCATATCGGATATTAGGTTCATACGCATGGCCAGTTATAAACTCAGGATAATAAAGCAGAATGGCTGTGTTCATATAAGGATTCCTCTCCTTTGCAAAAATCAGACTAAAGGTGCACTGGCCTGATCCAAGAAAATAACTTGAGGAAACATCTCAGACAAGCTGCTCCCTAGTTCACATGAAGGTAAAGGGAGGGAGAGGGTAAGCGCATTCAAACTTGCAAGATGCTGTTACTATAGCTTTACGATAAAAATAATATCAATCGATATGCATTGGTTTCAGGGGTGGTTCTAACTTACCTCGCTGCCGGTTCGCTTCCTCCCGCGCTGCGTGGCCGTGCCTCGTGGGCACGCATGCACAGTGGCAAATTTTTTTTAAAAAAATTCCCCCCCAAAAAAGAGCCAAAAACAAGATGCATGCGCAGTGCCGGAAACTCGGCTTCTGCGAATGCTCAGAAGAAATTTTTTTTTTAAAAAAAAATCCCCCCCCCAATTTTTTTTCAAAAAAAAAAATTCCAAAAAAACGAAGGGGGCGGCCACGGACCGGCACCGCCCGAAAATCCGTGACATCACCGTGACGTCACCAGTGGGTCGCTACTGGTTTGGGTGAACCGGTCCGAACCGGGAGGAACCCACCTCTGATTGGTTTCTTAGTCTGGTCTACCAGGCTCACATGTGTTAAGGCAATTGGTTCTGATAACATACTGAATGATAAACTATCTACTGAATGATAAACTATCCCACCACCACCCTGTTTATTTATTTATTTATAATAAATTATATGAACTTAGCCTGTACAAAGCAAGACAAGAAAACAGGGCATCTGTAAGATGCTTTAATTCTTACAGAAACATAGTCTTGCATGCTCAGTGTAGGACAAAATTACAGCCACGATATTCAATTTCATTTGCAGTGTTACTGGTTCTGGAAGCAGATGCAAACTGCATCTGAAAATTCCACATTCCTATTTGAATGGACTTGAAAGTTTGAAAGGAATATTTGGGACTTATCACTCAACTGTTTGACAGGAACAGGTGGGAGAATTAGTGGACTGGAAAAAAAATGGGTGGGAATATTTCAGAACCACACATACTATAGAATGAATTAGAGGAATTAATTCACTCCCAGAGGGGGTTATCCTGTTAGTCCAAGAGTTTTGTGGCACTTCTGCTTATTAAACTTTAATGAAGTTTAATAAAGCATAATGGTTGGGTTCACATAACCCTCACCTGCAAGCCAACAGTCATATTAAAGGGTCCCTAGTCTATAATAAAGCACAAAAGGAAGCATATTACCAGCTTACCAGCTTCTCTTCTTTAAAAAAATAATAATCAAAAACTGATGAATGCAAGAGATGCTGAACGATAGCTCTTATAATCTCAAATCCAGGTAGATATGAGTTGTAATCTGGTCACCAGACTTAAGAAAATGTAGCTTGCATTATGGGACACATGTTTATTCCACATATATTAAAGGTGGACACATGTGATGGTGCATATTAACTTTCTATTATCATCATTTTCCTTGGTGAAGTCATAACATTTTCTGAATTCCCAAGAGTTAAAAAAACATGGCTCTAAAAAGGAGGAAGATTAATGCATTGTTGATGCTATGTAATCATCTATGTGTGAACTGAGAGCCATATGTATATATGTAGGTATGTGTGTGTGAGAGAGAGAGGGGGGAGGGAGAATTACAAGGATTCATCTGCCCCACCTTCTTGTCAACCTGATGAACATTTTATCAGATCAATTATATAGCTAATCCAAGCGTGTTCAGACTAATATAAACAGGGAGGAATAATGCACATCGTCTGAAAAATGTGTCAACTTTTAAGTATTTGATTGAGCTAATATTTAGATAATGGACATTTTCCAATATTTTGTAACAGGCCTTCAATCCAACTGAAGGTGAATCAACAAAGAACATAAAATAACATCTTAATAGCATTCTACAGAAGTAAGAGTATTTAATCTACCCACACATCCCTGAACAATTTGATCCTTTAACTCAGGGGTCTCCAACCTTGGCAACTTTAAGACTTGTGGACTTCAACTCCCAGAGTTCCTCAGCCAGTGACAAGTCTTAAAGTTGCCAAGGTTGGAGACCCCTGCTTTAACTCCAACTTTTAATCTCATGCCCTACTTCAACGTACAATGAGTAGTAAGACACTGTGCATCAACTTTGCTTGTACAATGGACAAATTTTGGTGGCTGGAAGTTACACTTAACTTCTTTTGGTTTGTCCATGAATCACGGAGGGAAGAAGAGAAAGTGAATACAGCACTTTATCTAAGCAAGGCCCATTTAAACTGTTTTTCTTTGAGTTTGAGATGACATTTTACTGTTTATCTTCTTTTTTTTAAAGTCTCCTTTAGTGTTTTCACTATGGTATTTAGATGTTCCAGTTCTCACAATTCATGGAAAGTATGCCACTACTTTCTCACAATAATAGAGAGGGCTCAGAAAGAATCAGAAAAGGAATTTGGAACTATCTCAGATCCAGGATCTAGTGTTGAGTAAATAAAAACAAAACAAAACAAAAAGCAAAAAGCAAAAAGCAAAAAGCAAAAAACAAAACAAAACATTCCTTTAAAAAGGCATGAGACAAATATAAAGATGCATTTTCCCAACCAGATACCTTTCCAAAGTAGGATACAGATAGTCTTTGATTTATGACCATAATTCAGCCCAACATTTCCATTGATAAGCAAGGCTGTTAAGTGAGTTGCGCCTCATTTTATGACTTTGTTTTGCCACAGTATTTTGAAGTGGAACACTGCAGCTGTTAAGGGAATCATGCAGTTGTTATGCAAATCTGGCTTTCCCATTAACTTTGCTTTCCCAGCCTGCTGGGAAGGTTACAAATGGTGATCACATGACCCTGGGACAGTGCAACTGTCATAAATACATGCCAGTTGCCAAGCACCTGAATTTTGATCATGGGACCCTGGGGATGCTGCAGTGGTCGTATGTATGAAAATAGGTCATAAGTCCCTTGTTTCAGTGCTGTTGTAACTTTGAACAGTCATTAAGTGAATGGTTGTAAGTTGAAGACTACCTGTGCCTTGTTTGAGAAGCCCCGTGGAACCATCAGCAGAGGACTTTAAGAAAGTTTTTATAAAGGAGGCCCCATAAAGCCATTAGTTCCAGAGTCTAAAACAGATCTAACTACCCCATTGAGAAAGGGAAGTTCACAAAACCAAGCACAAGAAGACAAAATGCTGAAGTGGAAGAAAGGATAGGCAGGGCTTGGAGGGTTGAACTGATCTGACTTACCACGGTGACGTAAAACAGTGGTGGAGCCTCACACATGTGTCCAGAGCAAGGCATGAAAGAAGTTGCCTAGAGACGCCTGCATTCTGTGGAGATCACATCAGGCGTCAAGGAGGCTAAAAGGTGTTGCCAGGAGACAGGGAGGGGAGCAAGTACAAGTCCTGGAAATTGCTCACAGAAGCAGTTAACTTCATAAAGGTAAAGCATGACACACGTGTAGGTTCGTAGGCTTTTGCAAAGTGCAAACAGAAATCAAGATGGAAAAATACAACAACAAATGGGATGGCACGTCAAGGAGAGCTTTGAGGCGCCTGTAGTAGTTAACAAGCGCACGCGTAAAGGTGAAGGACTAAATCATAGGCTTCATCTTCATTCATTTTGATATTAAAATGCATTTAATGTATATCTACCTAAACTCCCTTTGTGTCAAAATTAGCAGGTTGCTGCTTTTTGTGGCGCTGGCATCTTTATGAGCAGAGCGATGCATTCATAAATTTAACTGATACATCTTCCCTCCTTACCATATGAATGAAATTTTTCAGATTGATAGCCAGTAGACAGTGGGCCTATGCAGTGGTGAAATCCAATTTTTTTTACTACCGGTTCTGTGGGCGTGGCTTGGTGGGCCTGGTGTGGCTTGGTGGGCATGGCTTGGTGGGCGTGGCAGGGGAAGAATACTGCAAAATCTCCATTCCCACCCCACTCTGGGGCCAGCCAGAGGTGGTATTTACCGGTTCTCTGAACTACTCAAAATTTCCACTACCGGTTCTCCAGAACCTATCAGAACCTGCTGGATTTCACCCCTGGGCCTATGTTGCAATAGTTCCATCCTGCTGGTCTGCTCTTACAGGGTCTGCTCTTCCACTATCCAAATATTTGGGGAAGATCTGAAGAGGGAGGCCATCATGAACTCATAGATTTTTTTCTAGAAGTAGCATCTTCAGACTGCATAAGCATCATCCTTCCGACATTTCTCCAGGATGTAAGCAGTGTAAGAGCACAAGATTTCAAGGATGTGGCTGGGCACACATATAACGTCCTATCTCGCCACATAAAATCACTTATTGTTAAAAAGAAAATGCCCAAAGTGGTGATGTATGACATGAGGCAACAGTCCTATATATACCAGGAAGATATCCATTTTTCTGGCTTCACAGCCTCTGAGTGATGTGCTGGGCCCTTCCTCCAAGGAGCAATGTACAGAGCCAGGGCAAAAACTACATTTGATTTGAATCCCTGTAATTAAAACGAGATAGCAGTGATATGATTACCACCCAGTTACTGTATTTCAAAATGGCCTTATTCTGTGATAATGAAACATTTGGTAACAATGGTTGGAGACGTCTCTGGGCCATATCCAGGCCTTTTAGGTTGCCACACCCAGGTTGTGTGTCTCTGTGTAATGCAGACTGGCATATGAATAGCTATTTATATGAATACGGTACTTTAACCTCTTAGTGTAAAATTGCATTTGACAGAATGATCCAAATTCCAGCCTTGAGCACATTTCAAGACCCTGCTCCCTACTTCCTACTTCTCTGCTTGGAATAATGTTGGAGAGAGAATACATTTTATATGCTGAACTTTAAGCATTCAGTATTTTAATTATTCTGGCTCAGTTTTTCTTTGATTATGAATTTTACCTTCATTTTTTTCTAGTACATTAAATAGAGGATGGATGGATGGATGGATGGATCACCTATTGGTTAAAAAAGAAAGCAATTTAGGGCAGATGAGGTTTTTAATTTTGTATTGAAAAACATGCAAAGGGGAAAAAAGGTAAGAACAGCCTCTTTCTTCCCATTCATTCTCTTCACATGGCACTGTGATATTATAGCTATAAATACAAGAGCAATGGCATTTTTATCTGTTTGTAGCTGCAGGTTTATTTCAGTGAGTGACTAGCTAAGGTAGGCAAGGAAAAATGCTCCTTTGCTTACTGTTGCTCAGCCATGCTGGTTTTAGTGCTGTGTTTATCAGCTTTGTATTGCAATGGATTCTATGCTGTATAAGTGGATGTGCCTGCTAAGTGTGCATAATCACATCATAATAAGAAATTCTCCCAACAGTCACCTATCCAAAGCTAAACCTGGTTCTAAGTGTATTCAACAAGGCTGCATTTTAGCACATCAACTTCTACATAAACCTGGTGGTTCGCTACCTAAAGAATCTCTCTTTTTTTCACCAACACTTCAGAACAGGCACATATCAATATTATTATATGCTATATATCACAAAGCCCATTAGGGCAGATACAAACTGATCTGAAAGCAGGGGCAAGTGGAGGGCCTCAGGGCTGTCTTCATTTCTTTCTAAAATAATATGAAACCAGGAGAAATCATCTGTCAAAATGGGGTCTGATATCATCAATATGCTTCCTAGCTACCGGTATATACCTTGACCCTGGGCCAAAGACACAATGCAGAAGTACTGACTGACCCAGGGCCTAGAGGTACTACTAGATAGACTCCAACTAAATGCCCAGGGTGGCTTTGAGTTTGAGGGTCAAATCAGGAGTCCCCAACCCCTGGGCCATGGATTGACATTGGTCCATGGCCCATCAGGAACTGGGCTGCGCAAGCGAGCGAAGGCCCATCCGCGCATGCACAGAATCCAGGCAGCATGCAAAACCACAACCCCGGTCCACATAAAAACCGCCCTGCATGGAACCAGTCCCTGGCACCCAAAAGGTTGGCAGCCACTGGGCCAAATTATCTCAGAGAAATGCCAAATTTGACTCTGGAAGGAGTTATGCTTCCCTGTTCAGAGGTAGTTTGCAATTTGAGATTTCCCTTGAACTTACCGGTCCTGTTTGTTTATCAGGTGGTCACTGTGACCAGGAAGGCTTTTGTACAGCCATTTATTTATTTATTACATTTATATAGCTGCCCATCCACAATCAAGTGACTCTAGGCAGCTTACAATTGTGTACCAAGTGCAGCTATCCCTGGATCAGGAGGCACTACTTCCCGTTACTCATGCCTTTGCCACCTCCAGCTTGGAATACTGTAATGTGTTGATCATGGGACTGCCCTTGGAAAGCATTTGGAAGCTAGAGCTGATGTAAAATATGGTAGCCCAGACAGTGATATAGTTGGCTGACTCAAAGTTATCACCACATGGCTTGGGATTAGGCTATCTGAGGCGCCCCCTTCTCTCATACCCATCATCCCATCTGAACTTATCAAATAGGGCCACATCTCATCTATACGAGAATGCCATCTGATGGTGGCTCAAGAGGGCCATTTTTAATGCCATTCCTATAATCTGGAATTTCCTCTGCATGGTGATCCACTCTGCTTCTTTCCTTCTGGGACTCAGGAGAACAGCTAAGATCTGATTGTTCCATCAGGGAGAGGCTGATGGCATGCTGTGACTGAAAATTTGAACTTGGCAGACAAATCCTTGTGTACATTTTCATTCTGCATAATTTTGAGGTTGTGTTTTGGTTCATTTTATTATTTTTGAAAGAGGGATTAGCAGACACTATATTTCATTTTATAACTTGTCTCTCAGTCCTTATTTTCCCAATCTGTATCTGGGTGTGTCACATTTCTTTCTTTAAAAAAAAATAATCTAGACATAGATTAAAAAAAATTATATAATATATTTGGTGCTAAGAAAACCTCTCCCCACAACACATACAGAAGCAAGTAGCATCTTTAGAAAAATGGACTACAGCAGAAGAGGAAGGGGTCAAACTCTTTCTTCCTAACATTGGATAATTATCAACCTCCCTACCTGATACTATTTGCATTTTTCCAATTCTACATATTAAGTGCAAAGTTGCATTTAAAGTGATACTACCATGATGCTTGAGGTCCTTCGAGACACAAAAGTAGACTGTGATAAGAATAGCATCTCTAACATTGATAGAGTTTACCTGGCCATTACTCAAAGCTATTTTAATTGTATCTGTAATTATTTCACCTTTGTGTCTTCAGTTCAATGGCAACTAGTCACATTGCTTTATGTTGTGCCAAGATTTTCATGGCTGACTGAAAATGATGTTTTCAGTTCCAGTTCCACAAAGTCATTTCATACTCATGTATTTCAGGTATACGGATGACATCTTTATCACTTGGATTCATGAACATCAGGCACCTGAGGTGTTCAACCAGCACTTTAACGGTTTAATCTCACCGTCTACCTCAGCCTAGGTAAAACACACAACAGATTAATTTTCTGGCCTCCATTGTGCAAGTATTTAAAGTGTTTTGTAAGTGTATACATCCTGCCTTGATTAAACAACACATTTAAAAACTAATTTACAATAAGATAAAAACATTGAGAAGGTTTTTAAAATAGATAACTCAGTGAAACAACTATAAAAATCATGTTTAAACTACAACCTATTCGTATTCTGTGACTTTGGACACCAATATCAAACCATGCAAGGCAGAAATCACCGTAGTGTCATTTTAATTAAAAGCCTCTATATTTGTGTGTTTTCAAGCTTGGCAACTTTAAGATGTGTGAACTTCAAGTCAACATGCTGGTTGGGGAATTCTGAGAATTTATTTTATTTATTTAGTTTAGGAAATTTATATTGCCACCTATTCGCACATGGTGACTCAAGGCGGATTACAAGAATATAAAACCCCCATATATAAAACAATAAAACTAATAAAAGAGAATAATCACATAATAAATTAATAAATATAATATAATAAACATCACACGGGCCATTTTATGGGTTCCATCCCGCTCTGCGTCCCCCAGGCCCGCTGGTAGAACCAGGTCTTCAGCGCCTTCCAGAACAGTGTGAGAGTGGGAGCCATTTTAATCTCCCGACAAAGGGAGCCACCACAGAGAAGGCCCTTCTTCTGGGTCCCACCAGGCGTATCTCCCTAGGGGATGGGACTGCAACATTCCTTGCCTCCCACTCTGGTGGGTCGGGTAGATGTGACCGGCAAGAGATGGTCCCTCAGATAATTCCACACATCCTAAAGTTTCAGCTTTGAAAACACTCTTCTATACCTTCCTTTTTAATATATCAAATGTTCTAGGCACTCATAATGGAACAGAGCTCTTCACCTAGGCTTCTAGGCCAAGAACACCAGGAAATGATGCCCTTATGCCTGTATTGTCAAAGCTGCGAATGCCTACATTCACATGGGATTTTTAGAAATTCTGGCTGATGTAAAAGAAGAGAAGAGCTCATGAATGTATTTTCAGTATTTAAAAAGTGAGCAGTCGATGTTCCCGTGTTTATTTTGTACACTTTAAAAAGTAAGCACAACCTATCTGCCTCTTCTCCCAATCCACCAGCTCCAAAATCCATATGAAAATCTTCTATTCTCTTTGAAAGAAACAGAGGGGAAAAAGCCTTTTACACAGATATGAATTTTGCAAAAGTAGAAGGTAAGATTTCATATAATATTGATACAAACTTCTATTTTCCATTAAGAATTCTGCTGAATACACTATAAATTCCATTGTTTGTGCCGATCTCTTCATATTGCCTAAAGTATGTTTCTCAACCTTGGCAACTTTAAGATGTGTGGACTTCAGTTCCCAGAATTCCCTAGCCAGCCATGCTGGTTGGGGAATTGTGGGAGTTGAAGTCCATTTATCTTAAAGTTGTCAACGTTGAGAAACTGGTATAAGAGACTCTGGTCTGTCTTCTGGGACACAGATTCCAAATGTAAGGTGGACACGTCTTAAAATTGGCAGTGTAGTGTCGTGAAAAAACAGTTAAATAGGGTTGAGCTGATACCTAGGAGAAATGTGCTGCAGAACAGCCCTTGAAAAGGCAATGACAAGACAACCGCTTGCCACGAACAGCTCCTAGCTAAAAACACTCCAATGTATCATCTGTGATCTAGTGCCTGGGCCAGACCGTTTCCATCTCAAAGGAAGGCTTAGGTTATAGATCTGTCCTTGCTTAAAGACAGTTGTGTAATGTAAAACAGCCATGCATCAGCAAAAAAAGACCCCAGTGCAGACATAAATCAAAGGTGTAAGTAAAAGATATCTTCACTACCTTAGGAAATCTAGCAGCATCTTCTTCTGTTCCATTTTTATCTCTTGATATATGCTAGGACTATGCAGGTTCTAAAAAGGGAATTGGAAGAAGTGCTTTAGGCCTCGAAGGAGCAGAGTACCTTGTGCTGTTTCTTAAAGCAGCACCTCTCATTTCAGGTTGTTGTGAGAAACTGAAGAAAAGGTGTGACTGTTTCCCAGAATGGGGGGGGGAAGTGTAGGTGTGGGTGTGGGGTGGGTGAGGGTCAGTAATGGGTTTCACTTACCTTTGCTACCGGTTCGGAGATGTGCGCGCACGCTACTTCTGCGCATGCGCAGATCGTCCGTGATGATGTCCGGGCGGGTGGGCGGAGCCTCCCGCTGCCACCGCTATCGGTTTGCCTGAACTGGGGCGAACTGATAGCAACCCGCCACTGGTGTGGGTGTGTGGAAGGTCTGCTATGTTCACCCATAGTCCAAAGCACTTCTTATGCATCTTTTCGGAAGTATGCAAAGCTCTAGTTCATACTAACATTGGCAATCGGCATTCTGCACAAGATAAACAAGCTAGTGCAGGGGTGTCAAACTCACGGCCCGGGGGCCGGATGCGCACCTGCTGGCCACGCCCACGCCCAGTTTAGCAAAGGGGAAAAAAGTCGTGATATGTCACGTGACAACGCCGTGACGACGCGAGTTTGACACCCCTGAGCTAGTGTGTAAAGCACAAAAATAAAAGCACACAAATCTGGAAGAAGAAATAGCAATATCCAGAAACCACTCAGAGAATATTTCAGTTGACTCTAGCTTCTGTCGTTAAGAAAATGTTCCCTGAACAAGGAAACTTTAAAAAAAAGATTGTGCAAATTGCAAACTTACAGCTTATGGAGTTGCATTAATTGTTTGTACATTTTGGAATGCTAAGAAACTAGGCATTTTTGACATGCTGATCAAAATTAAAAATAACAAAATAAAATAAAATAATAAAAAGCATCAACTAAAGCCCCTTAGTACCATCAGAAATCTTCCTGTTCAGAGTAATTCACTTCTTTAATCAATATTTGGCTGACTGAATGGTATTAGCAGACAGTAGCCCAAACACCATCAGGATACCATACCTGCAGATTCTATACTACTTGCACTGTTGAATGCTGTACTTTATGTTAACCAGGGGTGGGTTCCTCCTGGTTCGGACCGGTTCTCCCAAACTGGTAGCGGCCCTCTGGTGACATCACGATGATGTCACTGAACAGGATCGGTCAGTGCCGGTCCGTGGGGGCCACCATCTTTTTTTTTTGAATTTTTTTTGAATTTTTTTTGAATTTTTTTTGAATTTATTTTTTTTTAAAATTTCCTTCTGAGCATGCGCAGAAGCCGACTTCCAGCACTGTGCATACGGTCGCCATCTTTTTTTCAGCTTTGTTTTTATTTTATTTTATTTTATTTTTTGGGGATTTTTTTTGTTACTGCACATGCGCGTGCCCACAAGGAGGGAGCGAACCGGCAGCGAGGTAAGTTGGAACCCACCCCTGATGTTAACCCTTATGCTTTAGAGAGGTGAGCTGCAATCAGAAATGTCCCTTCTTTAAGCCAAAAAGTTTGGCTTCTTTTGTGTCACTACTATTAGGAGAGACTTTTATGACTTCTTAGACACATGGCCCTTTTTAGCTTGCCAGCAAGGGCCAGGTCTAGGAACTTTTCAGTCTTCCTTCTTTTTCAAGTTTCTTGTAAACAACGATGCTTGAGGGCTATTGCAGTTCAACAGGTCAATCAAACAGCACACAAGATAAAGAGCCTCCCGGGTGTCCAAAGTCCCCTGACATGGCTAACACAATGGCCAGCTGATCAAACAGCTACATATTACCCCAGCGTAGAAAAGGTGACGGAAGCAGGCAGCTTAAGTCTGCCTGTTGTTTCAACTTTGATCTGGCCGCACTCATTGCCTGGCCACGAGCTGAAAAGAGGCACAATCTGAGGATTGTTCCCCAAATCATGGCAGGCCATGATTTTTTTTTTTTGGTATGTTCTCTATTCTCTCAATTATTCCTTTGTTGCAGATGTACAGAACAGTATTAGGCTTGACAAAACATAATTCAAGGTTGACTCAGCCTTCCATCCTTCCGAGGTGGGTAAAATGAGGACCCAGATTGTTGGGGGCAATATGCTGATTCTGTAAACCGCTTAGAGAGGGCTGTAAAGCACTGAGAAGCGGTATATAAGTCTAAGCGCTATTGCTATTGCTATAATGGTTTTTTTTTTTTTAAGAAAGCAGATTTGAAAACACAGGAATTGCTTTTAATTGAGTGATTCATAACTATTAGCTGCCAAAATAGTTTTATAGCTATAGCCAAAAAGGCCACTGCAGTTCTAGGCTGCATCAACAGAGGGATAGCATCAATATCATGAGAAGTAATAGTACTATTTCATACTGCACTAGCGAGGCCACACCTGGAATACTGTGTCCAGTTCTGGTTGCCATGATACAAAAAAGATCCTGAAGCCCTAGAAAGAGTGCAGAGAAGAGCAACAAAGATGATCAGGGATCTGTGGGATAAATCATATGATGACCAATTAAGGGAACTAGGTATGTCTAGCTTAACAAAGAGAAGGATGACATGATAGCTGCCATGAGGGGCTGTCATAGATAAGAGGGGGTCGACTTATTCTCCAAAACACTTGAGGGTAGGACAAGCAGAAATGGGTGGAAGCTCATTAAAGAGAGAACCAACGTTCTACGTCACCTTAGAACCGATCTAAATGTAGTTCATAAAATTATCTGCCACAATGTCCTACCTGTCAATGACTACTTCAGCTTCAACCACAACAATACACGAGCACACAATAGATACAAACTTAATGTAAACCGCTCCAAACTCGACTGCAGAAAATACGACTTCAGCAACAGAGTGATCAATGCCTGGAATTCACTACCTGACTCTGTGGTTTCTTCCCCAAACCCAAAAAACTTTAACCTTAGACTGTCTACTGTCGACCTCACCCCATTCCTAAGAGGTCTGTAAGGGGCGTGCATAAGCGCACCAGTGTGCCTACCGTCCCTGTCCTACTGTCCTATTGTCCTCATCTATCTGTATTCACTTTGATTATGTTTATGTTTATACCTATACCTGCTATCTTGTACATGTTTGACAAACAAATAAATAAAAAAATAAAAAATAACTTGGAACTAAGGAGAAATTTCCTGATGGTGAGAACAGTTAATCAATGGAACAGCTTGCCTACCAGAGTTATGGGTGCTCCATCGCTGGAAGTTATAAAGAAAAGATTGGATAGCCATTTGTCCAGGATGGTGTAAGTTCTTGTGCCTTAGGCAGTGGATTGGATTAGAAGACCTCCAAGGTCCCTTCCAAGCCTATGATTCTATGATTCTACTGATCAGATTTTCCTAAGGCATTTTTTAATTGAATGATATCAAATTATAAAAAAAGATTAGGTTAGAAATAACTCACCAATTTTGCAACATCCAGAGACAGGTAATAAAACATTTAAAAATCAATCAACAAAACATTTTACTTGTGTGTTAATCCAATAAATATTGGATCAAGTCAAAATTTTTAGGAAAAAAGTCCCAAAAGTGAAGCATTGTCAATAACTTATGCTGATGGTTAATCATATAATAGGATTTATAAAACTTTAAAGATCAGGGTGAAAAATCTTTTGGGCCTAGAATCAAATTTGATTGCGATGTCAAAAACAATCCTCTTGCACTACGTAACTTCTTACAGTCTTTTTTCATTTGTATTTCGCTGTTTTAACAATACAAAAAAACCAGACCTCAAGTTCTTGAACCCTGAAACAGGTCTGTCCACAAGCTGATATTTTTATTTTGGGCCACTTTCTTAGTTTTTACTTTCAGCCAATCTGCCTTTTCTTCTACTAAATGCAAATGGAGTGGAACTCCATGCTCATGATTAACAGCACGGCCTTCAAAGACAGTCCAAGAAGGAAGCAGATGGAATGCAGCAAAGACAGGAAGAATTATTGTGGACAAAGGTCAGATGGATTAGAGCTGTATAAGATGATATCTGAAACCTGACATGTTCCAGGAATTTTTGGCACATTAATGTCCCCTTAAAGAGCATTTATTGCATATCCCCAAAGCCATGCTGCATGTTAGGTTTCATGAATTCTATGCAAGTACATTTTTTATTTTTTTTAAAAAATTAGAAACGGTGGAAAGTGGAGGAGGTAGGAAGATTTACTGCTATTTGTTATGCCAACTGCAGAAGGTGGGAGATTCTATCCACTCCTATTAGCCATTATTAGAACAGTAGTACAGTATGTTTCTTTCCTGTTTCTGCACAGATGATGATGATGATGATATTGTATGCCTACAAGTCAGTCTTGACTCCTGGTGACTGACAAGTCTGCAATTTTCTTGGCAATTTTTTTTCAGAAATGGTTAGCTATTGCTTTTTTCCAAGGCCTGAAAGACAGTAACTGGCCCAAGGTCATCTGATTGACTTTATGCATAAGGGAGGATTAAAGATCAGGTTTGCTGGCCCAGTGTCTTTTACCACTACACCAAACTGCTTCTCAGTAATATCTTAGTGTTTACAACATCCATATAGTAGTGGATAATATCTTTACTGGGACCCATGAAAATAACATAAAAGTCTGTTTGAGATTTTGAATTCTCCAGAATGTTTTAGCAGGCAAGATGTTACAAACTCAAGGGATGGAGAAGCAACCTAAAAAATTAAACCAGATTTTAAAGTCATGTGGCCTTCTGTGCAAGGTCAATCTAAAGTGGATCTCGCAGACTGAAATGCATTGGTTAGTGGGAGAAGTGATGCTGTCAGTTTACAACTTGTATTTAGGGAAAATGTAAATGATTGCTTCCCCAGCCTTGGGGAAGGGGGTGGGAGTCTTAGTCTACCCAACATTGCATTTTTAAAATTATAAACAAATCTGGAAAATATTTTATTAAGGAAGTAGATGAGTCTTGTTATTTGAGGGACCAACTTGCCCCCTGTAGTATCTGCTGATCCTATAAAACCTGACAGAGTAAGCATCCTTCAGTTCCCATCTATCAAACAATGCCATCTTTTCAGAACCAGGAGTATGTCTGCTCTGTTCCTAGATCTGCCCTCTGGAACAGTTTCTTTCTATCATAAGTGTGTTCTGGTTTTTGTTTTTTGGCTTTGGCTTTTTCACAAGTCCACCATACTGTTCTGTACCAGCTGCCGAACTGAGAAAAACAACACAAGCAACGTACAAACAAACCTTGTCTAATACTAGTTAAACTACTAATACTCTCTTAGCAGTCGTGTCGGTTAAAGTCCTTGAAATCATAAATAAGTCCTTTCGGTGCACCAACTGTTAATTAACGTCTTAATAGTTGGCAAGAGTCCAAGCACAAAAAATCAAAGAAGTCCAACGAATTAAGCTATCTGATAACAGGCACACGAACTTACTGAAGTTGGCAGAAAGCCCAGACTAATGAGCAGGAAAAGTAATGCCGATTGGAATCAAGAGCCAAACAGAAGTTTCAAAGACCAAGGCAATACACGTGGAATGAACGGAGTTGTTTCCTGCAACGTGGTTGAGCGTGGTCACTACTTAAATAGGCTAAGGGAGTGGCCAATTAGCCCAAAGCCTTACTCCCGAGGAGCCCTCCTCCTGAGTAACCATTCTTGCCTCTTGGCCGCTCTGTGTGCCCGTGCATTCAGAATAGGCTCCTCCTCTTCTTCCTCGTCAGTATATATATTTGAATCCACATTTTTTATTTCAAACATACATGATAAAATGTCCCTTCATGCTCTTCAAATTTCCAGCATTGATTAAAAGTATCTTTATACTTGTTTTCTATTTTCTCTTTTTTCTATTTTCTCTGGTGTCGTATACCAACGGTATATCATTTTATGATCATTCTCTTCTAAATTACAACACAATGTGAATTTCAATCCTAAATAACAGATTCTTGAAAGCTTGCCAGATATTCTTCATGTCTCATTTTCTACCAGACAAAACCAGGGAGGGGAATAGGCGTTATTTTGAGTTTCTTTCTCGTGTTTTCCACTTTCATGGAACTCTGTAATCTCTTCTTCTCCCTTAAAGGTTCATTGTTTTCATTCCCTTCCTAGAGCCAGATTGACATGCTTTCACAGGGCACTCGCTCAGTGTTGGGGGGGGGGATTATTACATTGTCACTAAAATCACTTTAAATCATAGCATTATCTACAAGATGCAGGGAACTCAACCCTCAATTTGCGATGTTTTCCTTCGGATTCTTAAACCTTCTCTGCTTTAGCCATGAATATTTTTTGCTAGAGCAGATAAAAAGCAATAGTTGGTGCATTTATCCACACTGGCCATATTTAATAGGTCTGAGCAGATCACCCATGATCTATTTTGCCTGATTAATGGCCACCACTCTACCTCAATTAGCACAGCTTCTCTGCATGTGCTATACCAGGCTTCCCCCTTTCCTTTTTCCCTACTTTTCTTGAATCTGGACATATTTGGGCTTTTGTGACACAGAATACATCTGGATATAGGCAACATTTGGAGACTTTTTTCTGAATCTGCTATGAACTTATGGGTGGGTGCATCCAATTATGGAACCCAGAAAGCAAGTAGGTAAGCTTCTTCCTTTTTGCTTGTTCTCTTCATATCTCATAAGGATGTTCTTTGATGCTCAGCTGATACTTTGCATTTTCTCTAAGCAAATAGGCACATTTTCAAACTTAGCCCTCAGATGAAACCACCCACAAATTTTCTTTTGGGGTTACAGAGACCTATGATATTCTATAGATGATGCTAGAGGCTAATGCTTCATTTAGCAGCATGCCAGTTTTTGATTTACTTTCTTTACAAAAATGAAGTAATGCTTCTAAAAAGTCAGGTAGGAGCAGTCAGTCTGGTAGGCACCAGAAAGTTCCTCATAGACATCAGGTTATCTAATAATCTTAATATAGCATTAATGTAGATTTGAATTAAAGTTACTATGTTTTCTGGATAAGAACATTCTGGATACCGCATCCTGTTAATTGTAGCAAAGTGTGAAAATGCTTTTCCACATCTGTTTATTAGAAATGAAATGACCAGCAATTAGCTCAATAAGTAAAATATTTTACTGCTCAAACTGGAAGCCTTTGCAAGAGCAAATTGCGTGGAAATTCTTTAAAGGGAAATGGTAAGTAAAATGGTGTCCACAGATTATTTTATGCATTTAATTTTCTTCTGAGATCCAGCACATTCTATGGAGTTTAAATTTAACTAACTCTTCATAAGGTGCCACTGTATTTCAAGCTTGGTGAGATTCAGGTTTCTTTGAACTGCAGGGAAACTGATGTGAAAGTTGTGTGAGAGCATCACTGGGGCTGGCATGGGACCTGTTCCAAGTAGATTGTGCCTGAAGGAGTCACAGAGTTTACAGTCATTCTTGGCAACAAGGTAGGCATCAACTCTTGGCATCTTTGGACAGCTGCCCAGCTGAGGCACTGATGGCACTTCAGGCAAGAGCAGAATCTTGCTGTCTTTTTAATTTCCTACCTTGCCCTCGTATCACACCAGTCTTTCTCACAATGAGACATTCAGAGGGGACTAACACTGCCTGATACATAGGTCACTGATAACCATGTGCAATTGTTTGTCCTGGTCTCTCTGTTAAATCTGGCATGGCACAGTAGCTTAGACTGTAAGCTTAAACCTGGAGATCAGACTGATGTGTGTGAATTTATATTTATATACATTGCCCTTACATTTAAACAAAATTTAGGTTGCTACAATATGTTCTTATTATTTCTGGCCCTGGCTTTTGAGACAATGGGAAAGTTCCCAACCATCTTGTCACCTCTGGAATAGTTTTGCATTCCTCTTCTAGGAGATACAGTTGAAAAAGGGGACACCATAACGATTAGTTTATTTGTGTCAGAAGCATCACAATTAAAATAAGGCATACTATACACTATGTGACATAAAATTTAAAATACAAGATTAAAATGTGTACATGTTAAACAATCCAGAAGCATCTGAAGCATAGTGAGGTGCTCATTTCTATGACAGAGGTTACCTCATCTCTTCTCCAGACTGCTCATAAATCCATTCTCCGGGTTTGAGCTTTTTAAAAATGAAGTTCTCAGCTTCATGCTCTGCTTCAATCCATTTAATCATCATCGTTGTCAACAATAACACATGATCTGAGAACATCTAAGTCATTCCAAGTTGTAATAATTGGATCCTTGAAGACTGTCCACAAAATTTAGTTTGGCCTCAATGTGTATTATTCCATAGTCCAGGTTTTCACTGTGAGGCCTTGCCCAAAGATATGCCACTTGTAGAGGATGTGGGTTCTCCATTTCTGAGGTTTTTAAGAATAGATGGGAACAACTAACTCACTTCCAACTCTGTTATTATGTTAACCACCCCTCAAAGATACTTTATTGATTTTCACGCACATTGCAGAAAGTTGCTGCAGATGATCTTTGTAGTCCCTTCCACCTTCAGCAACACAAAAGGCCATGATGGGTGGGAATTCTGCAAGTTCAGCCTCAATGTATCTGGAAAGCACCCAAGTTGGAAAGAGTGCCTTAGTCAATGGGTGTATATTTGGCTTCTGTTGTAAATCTTATTATATTGTCATGTGCTATATGAAACTATGCTTATTCTCAGAATTTATAGGTGTTGTTGCTTTTTCTTTTGGGTGCTTAATGTTGGATCTTTGGCTCTATTCTTCTTCTTTTTTTTTTTTTTACAGAATTTAGGAAAACTAACCCGATCAACTCCTCACTAACCAAGGCTTCCAGACATTTGATTTATCACTGATCAGTTATAACCTGCTTTGAAATACTTGAAACTTCCTCAGAGATTCTATCTGATCATTTGGTTTTAAATTACTTTCAACAATTTTACTCTTATGAGGTACTTCAGTGAGCATGTTTCTTAAGGTCACAACACTGTCTGTAACATAGATTTCTACAGTCAGTAAATTTGGGCTGGGGAGCAAATGATAAGAAATGTGTAAGGATGTCATAATGCACATGCTGTGATTTATGATTTCCATCAGACAACAAATAGGCAACTGTGCTGCTCGCATTATGAAATCATAGTGGCCGTACTATAATTTTGGCATTATTTTGGTATGTTGCAGAGGCTGATGTTTTTGAAACAAAAACACTGAAAGTATAATAAAGAAGAAAACGCTGCTGTTTATTCTCAATTTGCAAATTGTCGGCCTGTGGGATTTACTACATTAGGCCCATAAACATAGCCATTTTTTCAGATACAATACTAATTAGCAAAATATAATTGATTGGAAAACCTCCATCTTCTTTAATGAAAAAGGCCTCAAGGTTATAGTCCTCTAATGAATTCTTCATTAACTATCTTAGGGCATTAATAGAATAGTGTCGCCCTCTTAATCTGGCCCACAGGCTCCACAAGTAATGTGGAGTTGTGTTTGTTCTGAATTTGCATTATTAAAGTAAGTTAAAAGTTGTTATTGATTTTGGATTTTTAGTCAATATCGCTGAGGATAGCCAGAGACTGAAGTCATTTGTGAACTGTACTAGTACAAGTAATTGACTTACAACAATTCATTTAGTGACTGTTCGAAGTTACAATGACACTGGAAAAAGTTACTTATGATCATTTTTCACACTTATGACTATTGCAATGTTCCATGGTCACATGATTTATATTCGGATGCTTGACAACTGACTCACATTTATGACGGTTGCAGCTTCCCGGGGTCACGTTATCAGCTTTTACAACTTTCTGACAAGCAAAGTCAATGGGGAGACCAGATTCACTTAACAACCATTAGTGTTACTAATTTAACAACTGCAGTGATTCAGTTAACAATGTGGCAAGAAAAACCGTAAAATGGGGCAAAACTCACTTAACAAATTTTTCACTTGGCAACATAAATTTTGGGCTCAATTGTGGATGTAAGTCAAGGACTACCTGTAGTGTACTGCCCCATGGAGATAGAATCAGTCAGAATCAGAACTGCTTAATTTGGATTAAAACATGCTTGTTTCCTGCTGTGCTCAGTATGAGTAGCTGCTGCACATCCCATTTTCAAATATATTGTTCAAATTGAGATACCCAACATAAATATGAAACTTTTTTTATCCATTTTGATGTATTGAGAAGCATTATATTGTGTAGTGCAACTTTAACTTTATTTTTTTTAAGGTGAGGGTGTTGGATTATGGTTTTATATGCTCTGAAGGAAGCAGTATTGAAATTAATTGGGTTGGTCTCCAAGTAAATAGGTTTGGAAATGAATTGCTAGTTTTAATCAGTGGCGTGTGTCAATTTTAAATGTGGAAACACTGTTTGCATTAACCTGATCACTTCATACTTCACTGTGTTCTATTTACATTCTATTTTCTTGTTTCTTTTCTTTATTTCTAATGAAATGAAAAGATTATAGATCCTCCATGTTTGGCAATATACTCCTTTTGTCTTTGCTCATATTTACTGAACAATCAAGAAGTAAATCAGCAATAAAAACCATTTCCATGGAATGAAATAATAGCTCACAATAATCAGGTTCTTTTTTTTTTGGTTCATGATAAGTATGTTTCAGGTATTGTGGCAACTCTGGCCATTTTGTCCAGATAAAGCTCTCATTATAAGCAAATGCTATAAATCACTCATGGTGATTTATATAAAAAGCCACCATCTGCTCTGGAATAGTCTTGGTTTTAGTTTATTGAATTAATTGGGCAGATTCACTTTCAAACCCCTGGAACTTTCTCCTCCTGTTCAGAAATGGCACCAACATCTTGTCTCTATATCACTTGCAACATCTGGTAACCCTTGATGGGCATCAAGGGTTGGATCCTCATTTGGCGCAATGGCAGTGGTTTTCCAAGACTTCAGACTGGATATTTTCTGAGGTGAACTTGATCTTGGAAACTTTTCTATACCATGTATGTGTTCTACCGCTGAATTAGGTTCTTTTTTAAAAAAATCTATATTACAAATATTTGCCCAATTTCCTATTGTAGTTTAAACCATTTAATTATATTCTTTTAACAAAAGCCATGCATTCATTCTGTGATACTCATTGAGAAAGTTTGCAAAAAGCAATAAGAAATACTGTTCTCTATTTGCTGGAGATGTAAACTTCCTCCTCCTCCTATTGCAAGAAATGAATAATCAGACATAATATTAAGCTGTACATTCTCAAGATACATTTGATCAATCTATATCTTTTAAAAAGATTTTATGTTCCATCTTTTACAAAAAAAAGGAACAAAGTGTTTGACATATATTTCCTTTTTATGTGTATTTGTGTTTATGTGCACACAACTTTTTCTTTCATGATAGGAATAGAATAGAATAGAATAACAGAGTTGGAAGGGACCTTGGAGGTCTTCTAGTCCAACCCCCTGCTTAGGCAGGAAACCCTACACCACCTCAGACAAATGGTTATCCAACATCTTCTTCAAAACTTCCAGTGTTGGAGCATTCACAACTTCTGGAGATTTTAATGTGTCTTGATTATGGAATGTAGAACCTGGATTTGAGAATGTCAAGAATAATGTTGCTCTTTATTTAAGCCATGTCTGAAGAAAGATGATAATGCAGGTAGTCCTTGCTTACCGATAGTAATTGGGACAGGGAACTCCATTGCTAAGTGAGGCAGCTGTAAGGTATGATGTCACATGACTGCCAATTTATAATGGCAGTTCCAAAAGTCCCAGTTGCCATCATTAATCCCATCTGGTTGCAGCATCCTGCATCACATGATCACCATTTGCAACCTCCCCCCCGGCTTCCCCATTGACTCTGCTAGTTGGAAGCTGGCAGTGAGGGTTGCAAATGTCAATCATGTCACTACTGCCATATCATAATTGTCAGTCGTTTGCCAAGAGTCTGAATTGTGATTATATGATTACAGGAACACTGCAATAGCTGTAACTAGGAGGACCCATCATATGTACCCCTTGTTCAGAATCATGGTGGCTTTCAACATTCACTGAATGAGTGGGTATTAAATGAGTACTATCTGTAGAATATTGGTGTTGTACAGCAATTTTGTATATGGCAGTTCAGGCTTTGTTCCACCAGATTCAAGTATGTAGCCAAATTGGGGGGGGGGAGGAATTGTTTCACTTGTTGTATTCAGAAGATCAACCTCTGACACTGAATTATCTGACTGTTTTACTGAAAAGTATCAAGCCAAACAACCAAACATATATACCAGAAACATAATAGAATAGAATAGAATAGAGTAGAGTAGAGTAGAGTAGAGTAGAGTAGAGTAGAGTAGAGTAGAGTAGAGTAGAGTAGAGTAGAGTAGAGTAGAGTAGAGTAGAGTAGAACAGAATAGAACAGAACAGAACAGAACAACAACTTTATTGTCACTTTGAATGTACACTAAGCGGCATAAAAATGAAATTTTGTTGCATACAGCTCTCAAAGGATCACTGCCTCCAATATACACTACATGCACACGACAAAATAAATAAATAAATACAAAATTATGTATATACTCACATATATTATATGACACAGAGAAACAACACAGTCTAGTCTATCATACATGCACATGGCGAGAAAAATGAATCTTGCGAGTTTACCAGACGGATGGCCTAGGGAACAAATAGCTAAATTTTACTGAAGGTAGAAACCCAATGGTGCAAACCTGGTCACGTATCCTACTGTGAAATGAGAGAGAAGACATCGGTGCAAAACACCACCATTTAAGACATTGTTAGGGAAAGGAAAAGCCCTGATAAGACCATATTTAATTTGTATTCTGTTAGTTATTATGGCAGCCAGGTCCCCATCAGATGTTATCTACAAATAAGGGTGAAGGGCTGATATTATGGCTGAGTCTGGCTTCATGAAGCCTTGATTGAATGATTGACCTACGGGGAAAACAAATGGATTACACCCCTGTCAATATGCCTGACCAGACTGTTCGGCTTTATTTCGAAAAGGGCCGAGGGAAACAATGTGTCCTTTGACCCTGCGAAATTGCCTTTCAGATCAGCAGTGGTGGCAATTACAGATGTCATCTCGGCCTCTTCCCTTCTTTCTCTCCTGAAGTCAGGTTGCAGCCCAGATACCAGTTTTCATTTGGCTTGTCTTTTCATCGTGTTTGATGATACATAATTATGTTCTATTTGACTTTATTATTGAAATTGTTTGAAATTATTTGACTTCATTATGAAAGCATATGCCTTTGCTTTCTAATAGGCAGAACTACCTTGAAATAAATGACAGGTTACATTATGCAAAACCACCACCTGATTAATGTACTTAACAAAAATAGCAATAATATCCATTTCATGAGTAACGCATTTGACTAATAAATCTAATAAAGCAGATATTCATTTTATAAAACTCCTCAATTTAGAGTACAATCCCATACCTGCTTATTTGGAAGGAAGTTCCATTAAACTCACTGAGGCATAAGTCTACAAATATCTGTTATAGTACTACTTCTGTCTGAGCTCATTTTCCCAAACTGGAAGATACCATTTAAAAATGAGGAAGAAAGGATGTTTTTTTAAAAAGTACACCAACTGAATTTGCTCACAAGTCCAATTTCAAAGATGATTAAATGATAAAAGTGAAGTGAAAATGTCCTTTATGCCACCATAAACATCTGGATAGATGTTAGTTTTACCAGCCACTCATAGTTTTGCAACAATAATCTTGTCTGAATGCAAGATACAGGCTTCTTCTGCCTATTCAAATCACAGAATATAATCATTATTAGTAGATTAGTTTAGGATTAAATAGACAAGCCAGAAGTAGCAGTATTCTGTAGAGCCATGTGTAATATCTGCCAAGCAAGCCGTAAATTTCTAACTGCTCATAGAAACACCAGAAGAATTATTTTATGTTTAAAATTTGAACCCTCATGAATTATACCATAGGTTCCTACACCTGCATTCTGTATAACAACCTAACTGGATAAAGGTTAAGTACTCAGCTTCCATCAAATGCTTTGCACAGACCAATCAGATAATATTCACACTCACAGGCTGTCTGCGGTAGGAATGGGGTACAGCAGAGGGGGCTTACCCTCTCTGAAAGAGATTCACTGCCCTCTCTCCTACATTTAAGACTCCAAATTGCATCCCCTGCACAAATCACACCACTACTGGTGAATAGCAATAGCACTTAAACTTATACAGTATACCTCTTCACAGTGCTTTATGGCCCTCTCTAAGAATCAGCATATTGCCTCCAACAATCTGGGTCCTAATTTTACCGACCTCGGAAAGATGGAAGGCTGAGTCAACCTTGAGCCTGGTGAGATTCGAACTACCGAACTGCAGTCAGCAGAAGTAGCCTGCATTACTACATTCTAACCACTGTGCCCCATTCCAAAATAGATAAGTTTGGCAAGAGGTGCCAAATGGCACAAACTTGCTGAAGTTAATTGTTCCTCTTCCTAGCCTCACGGTTCTCAGATGAATTGGGATTTATTTTTTAATTGTATTTATTAAAAAAATATATGACCACTCAACTCACTCATGGTGACTCTGAGAGGCTTGCTGTAATAAAACCCCAAATACTAAACCCAGTAGATCCCTACCCCGCTGGTGACAACATTCAAACAAACTACTTGATGGGTTCCATATCAATGCCAGACCTACTGTATTGGTGAAACCATGTCTTCAGGATCTTTGGAAGAGTCTCAAGATGAGGGCCAGTCTTATATCCATGAAGATGATGGTCCACAGGGAGGGAGCCACCACAGAAAAGGCCCTTCTTGGTCCCACTAGATGAATCTCCTTGATGGAAGGGACCTGTAACATATCCTGCCTCCCCAGTCTGGTAGATTAGGTAGATGCAATTAATTCAAATGTATTACATTAATTTGTAATTCAAATAAACTAGCCCCAAACCATGAAGGCTTTTAAAATAATACTATTTGTTACTACTACCTGCGGATGATAGGAGTTATAATCCAGCTCATTTGTAAGGCAACAATTGTGAAAGTCCATACGATAATATAGAAAGCAATTTAAAGGATCCTATAAAAGGGGGTAGGTGGGTGGGTGGGATTTAGGCTTGAGAATATATGTGTTCAAATGTAGTTCAAAGTGGAGTTTTCTAGAAGCCGCAGAAAATGCTTGTGTGCTTTTTCAATTGCTGTGCAGAAGCTTTTTTCTCACTCCTGGATGGGCCAGAGGGAGTCAGAAGAGCAAGCAAAACAATGCAGCAGTTTCACATTGCTCTTCAAAGGTAAGGATTGTGCAGTGCAAGAGTGTCTGCAGGGGATGATAAAAAACCAAAACAAAATCAAGATGCATATAAAAAAACAGGCAGAGTTTTTATCTCACTATCACAGCCCCCATCCTGATGTTTTAATCATACCTTGCAGACATCCCTGGTACAGTGCTTGAAGCTCTTTTAGATGGGTGATGCGTAGTTTTGCAGAGCCCTAGGCTGTCCACCTTCACGCAAGATACCCCGTAAGAATCAGAGGTGGGTTCCTCCCGGTTTGGACCGGTTCGCCCGAACCGGTAGCGACTCGCTGGTGACGACACGGTGATGTCACGGATCCGGTTCGGTCGGTGCCGGTCCATGGACACCGCCATCTTTTTTTTGGAATTATTTTTTTTTTGAAAAAAAAATTTTGTTTGGAATTTTTTTTAATGTTTTTTCTTCTGCGCATGCGCAGAAGCCGAGTTTCCGGCATTGCACATGCATCGCCATTTTGTTTTTGGCTTTTTTTGGGGGGAGGTTTTTTTTTATTTTTTGGCACTGCGCATGCGCACGCGCGCCAAGCATGCGCACGCCCATGAGGCATGGCCATGTAGCGCTGGAGGAAGCAAACTGGCAGCGAGGTAAGTTACAACCCACCCCTGGTAAGAATAGAGGGAGTGATTTCTTCTGGAAGCAAACTGCTGGTCCATGAGAATATGAGCCATAATACTTAAAGGTTCCTAGCTTCTTGCATTGATTTTGGTACAACAGATTGACCTGGCTATCCACTCTGGAAAGTGCATCGCCCCTCTTGTATACCAGCACACACAATTCCAGTGTCTATCATCTGTTCGGGCAAATTTTGTTTCCACCTCTCTGTTATTTCCACAGACAATATTGTGAAGATGACCCAACTGGCAAGGGCCAAGAAACGGAATGGAGGATGAGAGCTTTGTTCATAACAAAGAGTGGTGGGTATTTCTCTAGAGTGATTCACCTGTGAGGGAGGGTGGAAGGGAGGAATATATTGTGTAGCACCTTTGTTTGCTTTAAGAAATGTTAGCCTTTCTTTATGATTCATTTGTTCCATTATTTGGAATGCCCAGGCACTGATTTCAAAGAGGATTATGGATTAGAACACCACTTGGAAATAGGATGTCTCTGCCAGGGCAGACACATATAAAGAGAGATTTAAAAAACCAAATATAAAAATGTCCTCAAACTCCAGTTTCTTTGGAAATAGACACAAACAAACAATTTAATTAAGTAATTAATCAAGAGGAAGTTATATTTACCAGTATATAAAAGAGCTGGAAAGACTCAAAAAAAATATTTATTTTTTTTCTACTGGTTGATAAAACCTAATAAATATAGGTCTGCAAAAATTTACCTCATTTAGCAGTAAGCACTGTACTGCAAATAGGTTTTAAAAAGTAAGATAAATTGAACAATACAAAAAGGACAATGTTGCATTAGAGATTCTTGTTATCAGCTGTGTGAACAAGAGTAGGAAGTAATGGGTTTTTTTTTTGTTTATCATGGGCTGCAACTTTTTTCTTCCTAATTATTTTT
The DNA here is from genome assembly GCA_003457575.1 of Thermophis baileyi. Classification (NCBI taxonomy): domain Eukaryota; kingdom Metazoa; phylum Chordata; class Lepidosauria; order Squamata; family Dipsadidae; genus Thermophis; species Thermophis baileyi. Next base: position 1,933,751 of record QLTV01001839.1, read on the forward strand.
GGCCCCTGAGGGCTGCAGAAGGTATGGGGGTGATGTTGTGGCACCAACACCTTGTATAGGTATATGTGTTTATTGGTTAATGTTTGTTGTTGTTTTTTGAAAAAGAAAGAATAGTTTTGATTTTAACCTTCATTTCATTAGAAAAATGTCCGAATAATTGCAGGTCAATGGTGTTGTAGGGGGTGAGGAGTTAAAATTGACAAGATAGTTGTTGTGATATCAGCCTTTTGTATCTGTGTCAATACATATTGAGTGGGAGTGCATGGTGACCCTTCAACCATCAACTTGCTGATTTTGATTCTTCCTTGCAGATGCTGCTGTCAGTAGTGCAACTTTGGTGGACTTCTACAAAATGATTTTATGGGGTTAGGAAATGCAGGTTCTCCAGCCTGTAGCCCACAAATTGCCTATCGCTGTTTCTAGAATTAGCATTGTCAGTCTATAATGAGGTTTGGTCGTAGAAGTGTATCCAGGACTTCTAATATTTCATCCATTCCAATCAAAATCTTCAAAGAGATAGAAGTTAAAAATAAATTTAATGTTTAACCGTAACAACAACATAAATCATTGAAGGCATTGTTAACTATTTGTTGATTTAGATTCCTGATGCTTCAGAGATTCACTGTTTCATTTCCCTCTTTTCCATTTAATTGGAATATATCTGAACTGCATTTTAATGAAACCCTTGAATTAATCTCACGAGGAGGAAGAGCTGAAATATCAGAAAATGGCCAGCTTCTTTACTGTTCGAATACCACACATTATACAGATTAGGGGGAAGGCTTACCAAGTTTGAAACCCCTTGAGCTCATTTATGACCTCCAAGGATAAGAACATCACAAAATAGAGTGTGTTTTAATGAAGTTGCTGATTTTCAACAGTATTATTCAGGGAAGGTTCCTGATTGGGCTTCTGAAACTAACAGCACTTTTTTTCTAGACGCTAGGACAATGTTTTTCAACATTGGCTACTTAAGATGTGTGGACTTTAACACCCAGAATTCCTCATGCCAAAATTGAAAACACTGCACGGCACTAGGAGGTAGGAAAAGAAAAATACAGAAGGGAGGAGTCTATGCTGAAACTGATACTGAATTAGGAAGAAAATGGTATCCAGACCAGAAATAGGTAATGTAAACATATCTCAGCTAATCAAATGAATGAGATGTTAGTAATAATTGTGAACTGAATATATGCTAGCAGAGTCACGTGGCTATAATTTTGTGTCAATAAAGTATAATTTCCAAATCACGGGGCCTCATCAGTCTACCTTGGTCAGATCCCATCATCTGAATCCACTTCTGGAAAGAAAAAAGAGCTGTGAACTATAGAAGGAACTATAAACTAGGTCCTACGAAGAAAGATAGAAGGATTTGTGTCTTTTCCCCCAGAGAAAAGATGACTTGGGAGTATAGTTTGAAAGGGCCTTTCAAATACTTGAAAGATTGTTGCATAAAATAAAGTCAGTTCCTGCTCTCTCATGCCAGAATGATGGACATAGAATAATTGGTTTCAGTTAGAACAAAGTAGATTCCATTTTTTGGGGGGGGAAGCGGGGACAACACCACTCCTAACAGTAAGAGCAGTTTTACACACAACCTACAATTCCTCAGCAGTTCCACAATGCAACTTTCAGAAATGATGGACTCTTCATTAGATGTTTGAAGTGAGAGGCTAGCTGCCATCACAGGGAGACTGTATTCTCTGACTCTGAACCTTAACCTTAACCTTTGGGTGTCCTCCTGGACTCACAGCTGAGATTAGATCAGCACTGACAGCAGTGGCCAGGGGGACCTTTGCACAGGTGCGTCTTGTGCACCAATTGCGGCCCTATTTAGATCAGGAGGCTCTGCTCACGGTCACTCATGCCCTTATCACCTCACGGCTTGACTATTGCAATGCGCTCTACATGGGGCTACCCTTGAAGAGTGTCCGGAGACTACAACTGGTCCAGAATGCAGCTGCGCGAGCAGTCGTGGGTGTGCCAAGGTACACCCACACAAGTGCCATCCTTCGCGAGCTGCACTGGTTGCCGATTGCGCTCCGGTCACAATTCAAGGTGTTGGTTGTTACCTTTAAAGCCCTACATCGCTCAGGACCAGTTTATCTGCGTGACCGCCTTATGCCACATTCCTCCCATCGACCAGTGAGGTCGCACAGGGTTGGCCTTCTTCAGGTCCCGTCGGCCAGACAGTGCCGGCTGGCGGGACCGCGGGGGAGGGCCTTCTCTGTAGCCGCTCCCACTCTGTGCAACCAACTTCCC
>QLTV01001839.1:1936158-1946694 GCA_003457575.1 Thermophis baileyi
TAAATAAATAATAGAAGTTAAGTCATGCAGTGTATAGAGCGTTCTGGGTCCTTCTTTGACCTTTTCTGATTATATGTATTCTTCCACTTTCCCAAAGAATGACAGAACATTCCAGAGAAGACCAGAACAGTGAGTTGTGCTTGACTTCAGGAAAATAAGACAAGCATAGTTCCCCTTCAAATTTCTTTACAAGGTTGGGGAAGGACAGAGTGCACAAGATCCAATGATATGGAGATAAGGCCATCTATGTATAGGACCAACATGTGAAGCCCTCGGTGTCAAGATTGAACCACTTTGCTTCTTTCAAACCTAATGTTTTTCAGCTTGCCAATGAAATGGAGGGAGGGAAATGGAATGTGGAGAATGTATGCAGAGATGGTGAGAGCATGGAGCCAGGTGTTCGAGAAAGAAATGGACCATTCTCATAACAAAAGACTGTCTCTTAATTGTGACAATGTGATCAACCAGGGGTGGGGAGAAGGAGAAAATATTGTTTAACAAGGCAAGCATTTGTGCGGGAAACCAAAAGCTGGTTTTGTTTCTTCAGTACCAACATGGTGTATTCAATAAAGTTTTACTTTTGGGAATTCAATTCTCCCGAGAGTGTTTCCTTGTTTTGGATTTGCTAATTGGACAGTTGACACTGAGATCTATCTAATGTCAAGTCCTCAGGCATTCAAGCAAATGCATGGAGAGGGATAAGATCTTCCAAATAAAATGAGATTGTATTGGTGGGATGATATTAACAAATACAAATCATACAATGTACGTTTGATCAAAGAATAAAGCTGAAATATGTTATCAATCCAATTAATTCACTTCTTGTTTTTATCCTTGGACCAAATAGTGCTTATTCTTTCAAGGAAGGCTCAAAAGAAGTCGTCTTCATGCCATGTCAGAACCTGTGAAAATCCACTCAACCGTCTCTGCCAATTAAAGGCTACAGGCCTGACCTTTGCTAGGTATTACTTCCCCAGCTGTTACTAGAAAACCAGGTTCATGTTGAAGGGAGGATATCTTAGAGGGCTCAATGAGAGCAGCATGCCACAATTGGTTTGGTAAATCATTAACTTGTTAAAAGATAGCTGAAAATACACCAGTAACTCAGGACTATGAGTCAAGGCAATCTTTCCTGTCGAGTAGTGTATCAACCCTCATTTTTAAAAGGCCAGTGACAAAATTAAGTCATTCCCATGCATCCCCATGACATAGCCTCAGCAAGTGTAGAGTTCATGCTGGCACCTTTGCTTGTCACTCTGTTCTTTATAGTACATCTGCAAAATCAAATATCTCTGAACTTGCACTATTCTGCTCTGTGTCCAGCAAAGAAAGTTCAGCCAGGCTGATAAAATCCTGTGGTGAATTGACCCACAAAGAAATATCCCATGGAAATTTATCTTGGACTGGCAGGCTTGTTTCCCCCCCCTTAAAGGTAAGTTCAAATGATTTGTAATCAAGGTAAATGCAAACTTCGCTCAGAAGAAGAATGCATATTTGCACAAAAGGTGAGCCTAGTGCCAACTATAATGAAAGAGATGGATAATACATCTCTCCATAGGATGAAGACTGTGATCAACTTAGCAATGTGTCTGTTCTACTCTCACTTAATGATGGGCAATTTCAAGAGCCCTGTTGGTCCAGTTCAAGTGCTTCCCCCACCCCCACCCCCACCCCCCAACGTGGATTCAGAATGGATAGAACTGCAAATGAAAGTCTTCCAGAGAGAACCAAGACATGATTTAGATGACTGTAAAACCCAGCAAGAACCTTTTCTTCTGCACAGATGTCATTTTCTGAACCATCTTCAAAGGCAGCTCCACTAATAAAGCACACTGCAGTTATCTAGTGAGGAGGCTAACAAACTTGGTCTGCAGAGTTTGCAGTTTGTGAATCAGTCTGAAAAGTTCATCTGAAACTTTTCAGACTGAAATCATCAAAGCTGTATCATCAAAGCTTCTTAGCCTGCAGGTAACAAAGTTGGACCCAGAAGGAAACCCATCCCCACCCCAGCTATGAAACTGCTGATGCGGAGATTGGGCAACCCTTCTCTATAACAAATTGGATAGCTATATTTTATTCTCATGACAGTGGAAGAAGGAGGAGTTGGAAAAAAATAACTAGAAAAATAGAGAAAGATAGAGGACACAAACATTGGAAAGAAGAGATGATGGTCAGTAATAAAAATAACTTGGTCTTATTGATGGTTGATTGAGTCCTAGGTTATTACATTCACTTAATGTATATTAATTCAGTGTGTATTTTTCTTTCTTCAGTGCTGCGCGTGCATTTGTTTATGTAGATATGCATATTCACCTGGAAGTATTTATAATTATTTTTTCCCCCATACCATGACATGGGAGGGAAGGAGGAAGATGGTACTTGAGGTTTGAAATGAGAGCCACTTGGCTTAGAAAACATTAAGGAGCTAGTTCCAAGGGAACTCTCAAGCAAATTGAGAATGGCACAGATGTTTCTTCTTGTGACCAATATTACCTGTCAGAACCTCACCAGTAGCTTGCTTTTGGTTGTTAATGGTGATGGTCTCCAGAGAAGGCTCAGGCCTGACTATGAATATTAATGCATTCATAGACCCAAATTATCAGCTGATTTATGGATTGGGGGGTGGGTGGGAGAGAATGCATTATGGAAACGAAGATGCAGGAATGTTAGCTATTTATTTGAAAAGGCTTTGGGAAATGCTTACTGTATCTTCTACTCCATCTGGCTATTGTGCTCATTGGCTACATAAAATCAAACTGGGGGCCCATTTGGAAAAGGAAGAGACTCATACATTTGGCTAATGGAGGGCTAAGTTATACAGACCTTATAGATTGGCCACATCTCTCCTTCCCCAACTTTGTGTTTTCTTGATATGGCAGCCTGCTAATTGTAACACCAAGGAATTAACCACAAGGGAGATGGGAGTTAATAGAGATTTGAAGAGTGATTTGTGATTCTGCATCTATCCTTAGGGTTTCATTCCTAGGGACTCCTTTTAATTTTGTATCAGCTGCCAATTTCCATACCTATATCTATATGTTTGCTCCAGATTAAACCATAGCTATATAATTATGGAGAGCTGGTTGGTGTGGTGCTTAAGGCACCAAGCTAAAAATTAAGAGATTGTCAATTCTTGTCATGTTTTAGGCATAAAGCCAGCTTTCATGCAGCCCTGGGAAGGAGGCAAGGGCAAACCACTTCTGAAAAAAGAAAACTGAAAGGACTGGATCAGGCAGCCACCAGGAGATTAAAAAAAGAAACTTGACTTAAAGGCTCAATGATGAAGTAAGGGCTGAGATTCATGGTTGACAGATTAGAGGGGCCCCAAACAAGGAGGTAAAAGGCACAGGAAGAGTTATAGAGATATATTGGATGGTTTTCCTTTTAAATAGATACCATCCTTTTTCAAAATAAATAAATAGAAAATGATGCTTTTTCTCCAATTAACTGTGTTTGGCTCTATTTTATCCCCTGCCATTCATAAGTATTATGTATATAGGAATTCAAAATATAAACCTACGCTGGCAGAAGAGTTTTCCTCATAGTCAGGATTTTGCTGGTGGTTTTGTCTCAACCCAAATATTTTGGACTACAACTCTCAGTCATTAGGGCCAATGAAGGGACAAATCAAAATGTCTGAAGGAACAAGACTGCAGCAGTACAACAGTGATGCAGAACAAATCATAGAACACCGAGCAGTAAAGGGCAAGGAGAAACCCATAGTAGCTGTGTGGTTCAACAGGGGCAAATAAAGGAGGGAGCATTACGACAATTAAATCTAGGGGGTAAAGAATGACTGTGGTTGCTAAAAGCAATGTACTGACATCCATCATCCCACAACCCTAGACAAAACACAAACAACCCTTCTGAGCATTTCTACGCATGACGATGATCCAAAACAATTTGCTACCTGGAAATAGAACATAATCTAGATGAATGTCTGCATGTCGGCAGGTCAGACTTTCAAGGCAGGCAAAGCCTGTTGGTCTGGCCCATACTTTGTTGGGGTTTCACATTTTTCACCTTTAGACTGACACAAAAGTATGCATGCATGTAAGCATCCCTAAATGTTCAGCTTCTTGTCTATGGCGACTGGGGAGAGCGGGCTCTCTAAACCATGCATGCAAACTCAATAAAAGAGAGGCAATTGATCACAGGAGCAGGTTGACAGGAGTGGAAGGCATCCATCACCTCTGCCTCTAGTTGCCAGCTGACTAGCTACCCATGAAAAAGACTTAAGAAGAACAGAGAATGGAGTGCCTGTGGGAAGCTACTCATTTCTTGCACCCCTGTTTGGGTAATGACTGATTTCAGCATTTCAGCAAAGCTGTTTGGGATAGAGCAGGGGTGTCAAACTCGCATCGTCACGGCAGTGTCACGTGACATATCGGGACTTTCCCCCCCCCTTTGCTAAACCAGGAGGGGGCGTGGCCAGCGCGTGATGCATCTGGCCCGCGGGCCGCGAGTTTGACAGCCCTGGGATAGAGTGATAAAATGTGTGACTCTGCCTTTAAAAAAAAAAATCTATTGCTTGACTTTAAAAATTATTTAAAATTCAAGCAAAACTACTAGAAAGAGGCAATGTCATAAGCAATTTTATTTTGATGACCAACCTTGATCAGGACAAAGGCACAATATAAATCAATCTTATTAGACCGAACCATGTGCATATGTAGCTTCTCGTTAATTTTAATCAGGAAAAGCAAGCATAGGCTTCCCAGACATCAGGCATGTTTTGGTCTGCAGGGGAAAAGAAAAAAGAAAAAAAGAAAAGAGCAAACACATACTTAAAACCAGCAGTCAGCTCAACACAAATAGGTTCTTGAGACTGGCTTTGAACTCTCCCTTTGTGGGTAAACTATCAATGGTCGGAGCTTATTCTTCTATCAACTCCAACAGTGCTTATTTGCAGGATGATTATTTTACAGTTTTGCGAAATCAAGACTTATTTACATTCACCGACCACCAATGAGGCTTCAAGAAGAGGTGTCAAGCCCATTTATTCCAGGGTGTATTGATTTCCACGCCGCTTCTGAAATAGCTGACAAATTTCTGCCTCAGGCACATTTAGAATAAGCCAACAAGCTTAGTGCTGCTGTCTAAGATGTCACGGCTTATATTAAAGAAGAAGAAGAAGAAGAAAGCAACAAATGTTTAACCAGAAATTAAACCCCAACTGAAACATTTTATAAAGGGCATGACTCTCACCCATTTTAGAAAAAGACAATACTGCGAACTGAAGAATGAACAAATTATGTTGGAAAATCAGTCCATTCTCTTTTTAAGCACTGAATTATTGGCACCTCCCTTCTTAACATTTCCCCCACCCTCCTGTAAATATCTAATCCAATCCATGTTTTCAAGTGATGCTGCTAGAGATTATGGAGTTAATGGTTTTACAGTTGGGGGGGACATTTACACAAACTTGTGTATAGAACAGCATTTAGCTTTCCTCCATTAACCCCACTTCCTGTAATGCTTTATAGATGCATTCCTATTATATTACATAAAAATAAACTAACACAAACCTATTTGTCACCTCTCTCCCTCTTTGGAAAGGGGAGGGAGATAGATTTTTTTAAAAAATATCTGTGCTACCATGACCACAAGAATAACCTAGAACTTGCTTCTTCTGCCTTGGTGTTAAACTTACCATCCATTTATCTGTAATAGAAAATAATAACATTCTTTAAAAGTGAACAGTACAAATATCCATGTCCCTACCTGCCTGGGTTCTTCTTGAAGTAACATGTTTTTCAAAATAATAATAATAAAAAAAAGGATATCCGAGCAGTGTTGACCCATTTTTTTTTTTTGCTTCTTTTATCTCTCATTGTCCCCTGGATATTAATTTGGGACGCACATGGTTGAGGTTTCTTTGTTTCTGGCCTCAAATTGCAGCTTTAATGCACTACTGGAGCTCTGGTTAGTTATCCTATAGAATGAATACCTAAGCTGTTTGCTCCTCTGACTTCAAAGTTTATATGCACCAATAACTTCCCTAGAAGATGTTCATGGACCCACAAAAGATTCTTGAACCCAGAGCTACCTCCAGAACAAACCATATTTAGAGGGATATAATGAAACATAAATGACTGGTACAAAATTTTTACGTGGATGTGTGGCACATTCAGATCAAAAGCAAGGTGTAGGAAATTAATTTGAGAGAAAAATGGCATTTTTACTCATCATGCATTATATAACACATTTGTGAGTATTGCAGCAAAAATGTCTGTAGCTCCTTGCATTCACCTTGCAGATTCTGATAGGAACAAGGGGATTTGGGAGTAGCAAGGCTGCTGTATTTTTATTCCCACACTACCGGTAGTGGGATCAAATAATGCATTTACACAAAAAAGAGTTTTTTACATTAAGTTCTCCAGTTGGCTATCAGGAGTGTAAAGTGTAAATTTACAATAGTTTATCTCTGATTTCAAGGATATGCTAGGATGGGAGAAATTGCAATTATTATTGTTGGGGGGAATTTCCATGATAAAAATAAATGTATTGCCTAGAATGAAGTTTTGGTTTCAAAGAATATCTATTTCAGCAACGGATGTATTATTTAAGCAATGGCAGGTAGATACAGCTAGGTTTGTATGGCAAGGGAAAAAAGCCAAGGCTTAAAGATAAAATCCTCAAAGATGCAAAACAATGAGAAGGCTTGATACTGCCGATTAATATTATTTAAAATTATCATTACTAATAAAAACAACATTTGATATCTCTGATTTCAAGTAATTACATATTTCAACACAATTTTAACTAGTTAAATATGCAGATGTAATGCGGAATTATACTCCAAAGATACATAATTTGACAATTCTTGGAAGAACTTTAGTTCTATCGAGCCTCAGATGTTTTAAAAAGTTATTATATTATTATGTTTCTCCCCCTTCATCTATCAACAATCTTGACAGCCTAGATTTATGCTGTTTAATTTATTTCATGATTCCAGCAATGGACTTCAATCCAACCCTTTTAAATCTATGATCATTTTACTCGGTACATAAAATGACTTGTCCTATGTTTCTATGGTGAAATTTGAAAAGTGCATCAATTCTATATTATTGCTAGCATATGTTCTTGAGAATAAAGATTTGTTGGAAATATATCCCAATTTACAAAAGAATTGGAAAAAGTAATTTTACATATGTGTAGGCTCAAGTATACAGTACTTTCCCCAGGTTTTTTGCTGTAACTTTTTGTTGTGAATGCTTTCCCCAGACTTACTTTCCCCAGACTTCCTTTCCTATTTTCCATTTCCTTCTTTGACTGTTCATATATCTGGTAATCTTACTTTTGTACAGTAACTAGCAGTCAAAAGACTTAATGAAAACTCCTTATGTGGAAAACATGTGGACAAACTTAACCATAGTTTCAACTGGGAAACTGTTAACATCCTAGATGCAACTAGGTCCAAAAATGCTAGAGAATTCTTGGAACCCTGGCATTCAGATAAATCAGCCATCAGCAGGCACACAGAGATAAACAACATTTACATGCCATCAAAAGAGACAATTAAAAAAGCTAAAAAGACCAAAACACTTCCTTGCCAGCAATCAATTCCCAGATAAGTAGGAATTAACACCAGGATTTATACCAGACCAACAATCAAGTAGTAAACATTACCCCAATTAAGGAACTACCAACTAAAAAAAAACAATCAAACAATAAACAGCTAATCAAGGAACTACCAAAAAGAAAACAACACTCCTACCAACACCGACAGTGCAAGGTACTGTGTATGAACAGAGAGGAAACCTCACTCCCTTCTAGCACTGATGATGTTACCCTAGTTGGTAATGAAATATGTGCAAGAAAACAACCAAGCTCAGAGAACACCAAAGTTCCCACAAAAATAGGATGCTTTGGTTGAAAAAAATAACTTTCCTAGAAGTCTACTCCCCAAAAATTATTTTGGTATTTATTTAGGAAAATTATAGCAACAATCATTATTCAGAGGGAGGGCAATAAACATTAGCTCTCTCTTGTTGCGTGGTCTCTAACTGGTGAGATCCAGGTTTAGTTCTGCTCCAGGCTCAATTGTGAATGCTGACTTGGCTTTGGGCTTGTTATCCTTTCTTAGTCCAACTTTCCTCAGAGGGTTGAAGTCACAGAGAAAAATTGGAGGAGGAAGTAGTTTACTGTGTATGACCTCTTGTGTTCCTGGAGAAAGGCAATATAGAAATCTAATAAATGATTAAATAACTGTTGTGATCATTGTGAAGGTGTGCTACCAGTTACAGAGCCCACATGAGAATTATGATGGCTAGAACTGCCTTTAAAAAAAAGAAAGTTGCAAGCAATAAACCCTTAAAAAGATTTTTTTAAATCTTTTTTAAAAATGTTTTTAGTGCTGTAAATCAAGAAAAAAAAGGCAAAGCAAATAGGATATGAAAAAAGTATGCAATTTTGAATTTTGTTTTCTTTTACAAAAGCCCTCTTTTTCACTCTATTTTTTTTACCCTGAAAACACTTCACTGATAAAAAGTCAGGGCAGCCTTCCTATTAATTAAGAAAGTGATTTATTTATTTTTTGCATAGATTTGCTGCTGGACATGAGCCATAGAGATTTATGTCATAATCTCTGCCCAGCTTTGACTCTGTGGGTGGTCTTTGATGAGTAACTGTCTTTTTGCTTAGCTTCCTATAAATTAGGTTTATTGCAAGAAGAGTGGGATATCCATGATCAACTGTATGGACTATTCCTACATACAGAAAGGTGATATAGAAGTAGGAGGTTCAAACTGTGTGCATAAAAATACAATTGAGGGTTTAGGGCTTTTTTCTAGCTACTTAACTGAAAGTGATCTGCTCTCCACACATGGTTTCATTCCTTTTTGGATTTCCAGATTCTTATGGATTATAGAATTGGCTTATTTTCTACAGGGTATGGAAGAGGAGGGTTACTAGTTTTTATTTGAAGAGCTCTTGGAGGGCCTCTGTTTGAAAGTTGATGAATCCAAACTTGGTTAAGATAAAACAGACATAAGAGCAACCATTCTGGAAGAGTAGACTTGAGTAGACCAGAAAGGTCATGTGATCTTTGTGACTCCTCCTGTCATGATATCTGTTTATTTATTGGAATTTGTCAAACAAAAACGAGAACAAGAATAAGAGAATAAAAATACAATGACAGGGATGATAGGCACGTTGGTGCACTTATGCACGCCCCCTCTACTGACCACTTAAGTATGAACAGGGATGGGTTCCTCCCGGTTCGGACCGGTTATCCCGAACCAGTAGCGGCCTGCTGGTGATGTCACGATGATGTCACCAAACTGGATCGGTCGGTGCCGGTCCGTGGGGGCCACCATCTTTTTTTTGAATTTTTTTTGAATTTTTTTTTGAATTTTTTTTTGAATTTTTTTTATTTTTTTCCCTTCTGAGCATGCACAGAAGCCGACTTCCGGCACTGTGCATGCGGTCGCCATCTTTTTTCAGCTTTATTTTTTTAATTTTTTTCAGATTTTTTCTTACTGCGCGTACACACGCGCGCCAAGCGCGTGCGCCCACGAGGTGCACCCACGTGGTGCGGGAGGGAGCGAACCGGCAGTGAGGTAAGTTAGAACCCACCCATGAATATGAAGTAAGGTCCACGGAAGTCAATTTGTGATTGAAACTGTGAAAATTTGAAGCTGAGACAACTGAATCAGGTAGGGCATTCCAGACTTTGACAACTCTATTACAGAAATCATATTTTTTACAGTCAAGCTTAGAACGATTTACATTGAGTTTAAAGCGGTTGTTCGCGTGCATATTATTGTGATTAAAACAGAAAAAGTCATTTACAGGTAAAACATTACTACGTATAATTTTGTATGCAATACCTAGGTCTGACCGCAAGTGACACAGTTCTAAGTTATCCAAACCGAGAATTTCGAGCCTAGTAGCATAAGGAATTCTATTGTGTACAATACTTTTCTCGTGAAGTACTTCTGAACCCGCTTGATTGTACTGATGTCAGGGCAGAGGTGGGTTCCTATCAGTTCTAACTGGTTCTTTAGAACCGTTAGTAAACTGGCGATAATGTCACGGAACTGGTTCTTTCGGTGTCTCCGTGGGCGGCGCCATCTTGGATTTTGCTTCTGCGCATGTGCAGAAGCGAATTTTTTTCTTCTGCACATGCGCAGAAGCTATTTTTTGATTGCTGCGGGGGCACGGGGGCGCGCATGCACAGCACACACACGCGCGCGGTGCGACCCTGAGCGAACCAGCAGCAAAAGGATCCAGAACCCACCCCTGTGTCAGGGCTGGGGATTCCAAACAGTTGAACAATACTCTAAAATTGGTCTAGCATAGGTTTTATAAGCTCTAATTAGCAATACAATGTTTCCAGAAAAAAACTTTGCAAAATTAAGTTTACAACTCTTAATGCTTTTTTAGCAACACTGTTACAGTGAGCTTTGGAGCATAAATCGTCAGAGGTAAGTACACCTAGGTCCTTAACAAAGTGAGGGTCATCTGCTAGATCAATACCACCTAGCTCAGTGATGGCGAACCTTTTTTGGCTCGGGTGCCAAAAAGGGGCGG
>QLTV01001839.1:1961815-1982441 GCA_003457575.1 Thermophis baileyi
TCTATCTATCTATCTATCTATCTATCTATCTATCTATCTATCTATCTATCTATCTATCATCTATCATCTATCTATCATCTATCATGTTCCATGTAATGCATGCAAGCTTAGATTAGAAAAGTCTTGTGAAAGCACACACATTTGTCTTAATGTTTCCATCCAGAGCAGTTCCACTTCTGAAGACACAATGGTTTGGTGTGGGATTTTAAGTACATTCAGCTGAGTATGTTTTGGCTCTTCCCATTAACTGGGATTCCTGAAACAACAGATCAACTGAATGAGAGTATGTGTGGTCAGCTGTATTTTCCTTCACCATCACGCTGAACTTACAAAGATTAGAAGTCTCCTATAGAGAGAAAGTTATTTCACTAGTGGCTAATATATCAGTTCTGCTTCCCTAGTATGCCTTTATTTTTAAATGGAAAAGTGGCTACTGTGTGTGTGTACATACATACATACATACATACATGCAAATGATTTTCCATAAACACTTGAATCAACTTAATTTATATTCCAAATTTAATGTATATATATGTGCATATATTTATATACTCTCTCTCTCTCACTCTCTCTCTCTCTCTCTCCCCCTCCCCCTCCCCTCCCTCCAGACTGTCTCTTCTTTCTATATCAGCTTTTGGTTATGGGGGTTTAAACTTGCCATGTTCCCCTAATTATATCCAGTCCATGCCTGAATTTATACTGGTTCCACAGCATAAATGCCTTTATGTCTTCTCACTTTTTAAAAAACACATGATTCTGACTGAGGACAATCATTTCTATGCAGTGCACAAACAATTTACAAAACAAGTGCTATCTTCATCAGGACCAGCTAAAATATCTTTTCCCAGCTTGCTACGCAAATTAGTTGGACCTTTATTCATTATGAGGGAATAAGTCTTATTTTGCTCTTAGCTTCTTTATAAAGATCTCAAAAGCATTTGATCAATTATTTTGGAAACAGAATGCTACAGAAAACCCAGCAAAGCACTTCTATAATATCTCCAGAATATTAGGCAAAATTTTGGATTTCTCTGCTGGATCAGTAAGGCTGTCTATGTTTTTTCTGCATCAGAAGTGTTTCAATACAGTGGTCATATTTCATACATAGACATAAGTAGAATTATGCTCAGGGAGTGCATATAGGAAAGACCAGAATTATTAAAATTTCATTTCACTCCTCACTGTCCCATAGCTTTAATTCCTCATACCTATTGATATTTTTTTAAATTGCTGTTATTTATGTATTTATTTATTTGTATCCCACCTTTCTTATTTTTACAAAGAACTCAAAGTAACGAACATATCTAACAGGTTTTCCTTCTCCTTTTTTCTCCACAGCAACTGCCCTGCGAGGTGAGTTGGGCTGAGAGAGAGTGACTGGCCCAAGGTCACCCAGCTGGCTTTTGGAGCTTTTATTATATTATGGTTTGTCACACAGTCAGCCAGATGTTCAGACTGGCATTTGGTGTTTTTATCCACTTATCGATTTCTTCCCAAGGACCTGGGATAGGTAGATGTTAATGTTTGATGGTGTTAGAGGATGTAACACCATCCTGTTATCGTTGCAGGATGTAAGCTGTTTTGAGTAAAGCTGCCTTTTGCAATTGACTGATGATGGATTTCCCAGTATTTGTTCTATTATGTTCCATCTTTGAGAATTTAAGGAGGATTACATGAGGGTTTCATATAATCATGAAGAGGAAGGTTAAATTTTGGGAAAGAAACTGGTCCCAATCACTCAGTGAATCCCATGGTTGAGTAGGGTCTTGAACCTGCATTTCCTCAGACTGAATCTACCACTTTAATCCCTAAACCATAAACCTCTTAGACCAGGAATATATAGCTTTTTTTCCCCCCAGATCAAAAGGTCATATTGTTACCTATTTCCACAATTGTAGCTCTACGTACCTTATCAAAGTTGTCAAACTGCACAGTGCAATCCACTAACAGATTCCTCCTTAATTCCCTTTTTATTGCTCCTTTCCTTTCTGAGTTAGAAGCAATTTGCTTTCCCTGTAAAGTGTCAGTTTGCTGCCTCAAACAAAAGAAACACTTAACTATCTGAGGCATTGCATGATAGATGATCCTTGGCGGTGTCTAGCAGCTCAATAGATGTTGCCTCTTGCAAAAGAATGGTTTACGAGACAAAGTTCATGTATTCCACAGGCATTTGTTAATGAAATGGATGCAAAAAAAAAAAAAAAAGTTATCCGTAATGTCACTGGCTTGGTGCTAGACATAGCAAAGCAATCCCTAATTCATTGGAACAATGCATTTCCTAAACAACTTTCATGGGTTTTCAGATTCATGAGCCCTGCCCCAACCTGGAAAGGTATGAAAGGTTTGCCCTCTGACAGCCTCTTGGGAACAGAGAGCCTTGAAGGATCAAATCAAAGTTTTATCTAAATCAACATTCTGCATCACACAGTGGGCAGTTTAACTTAGTTCGATATTTCCCAGGTTCAAAATTGTTTTTAACGCACTGGCACTAATTACTCAAGTAATTTTAACAGTGCTTCTAAAATCTCAAAGCAGGGGTGAAATTCAGCAGGTTCTGACACGTTCTGGAGAACCGGTAGCGGAAATTTTGAGTAGTTCGGAGAACCGGCAAATACCACCTCTGGCTGGCCCCAGAGTGGGGTGGGAATGGAGATTTTGCAGTATCCTTCCCCTGCCATGCCCACCAAGCCATGCCCACCAAGCCACACCACGGCCACCAAGCCACGCCCACAGAACCGGTAGTAAAAAAAAATTGGATTTCACCACTGTCTCAAAGGTGCTTTTTCAAAAGGCAACTGGACTTGGTTTTATCTTGAAGACTTCTCATCCAAGAAGCTTCTTCAGTTCTGACTGAATGGTGGAGGATGGAAAGATGCCTGCAAGGAATATAAATCCTTCCATTCTCCATCACTCATCAAAACTGAAGAAGCTTCTTGGATGAGAAGCGAAACGTTCTTCAAGAAAAAACAAAGTCCAGTAGCCTTTGAAAAAGCACCTTTGGGATAACCATGACATGGTTGACTGAGAATCTCCATAGACAGTGGTTCTAATAAGCTTGAGGCAGGGGCAGAGACCCCATGCTGATGTTATAATCAATCTATGTTCCATGTCAGTCAGTCCTTTGGGGACAGATTGACACGAAAGAGACAAACGTCAAGGTTGAAGATATCTTGTCTGCTCCCTATTAGACATATTCTACCCTAGGCATTTCATTTCTCTATTTTCTCCTCCATAACTACAGTATCTCTGGTTCTCCTTCCCTGTCCCAAAGCAAATGTCAGTCTCTTTCTCTTTCTCTTCTTCCTGTTCCTCTCCCTCTTTCTAGAGACAAAGAAAAAAGACAGATCTGTCACCTCGGATGCTCCATCTCCATTTCTATTGATAGGTCATTGTAGCAGCAGTGACACCTTCTCTTTCCCTTTCTCACTTTTAACTTTTTTTTTTTAAAGTGGGACTCTTTAAAAAAGCAAGGTGGCATTTTCACTTATTCTTATTGTCTCTTTGTTAGATGTATACTCAGCCTTTCCTCCAGACAACAGTACTCCCTCCTCCAATTTTCCCCCCACCTCCACCAGATTGGCCTGCAAGCTAATCCATTTAATGAACTTCCATGACTCAGGATTCATTTGAATCTAAATTCCCCCAGGTCTGATTCAAAGTTTTCCTAATTACTTCAGATCCAGAACAGGAGTCCTCAGTTTTATTTCAGCACTGGATGCATCATGCGATTTTTTTAAATGTTGCAGAGATCTCAAGAAATAAATTAATTAGTTCAAGAATTAAATGCTCCAAATCAACCAAGAAGTCACATGAATAGAGATCTTAAGAGTGTAATTAAATCACATGATTTATTATTATTTCCTGCTGGAATTTATAATGCTGGCTGTCACCTTCAAAGCCTTATATGGCTCAAAAGCTACACATCATTGGGACTGCCTGAGTGGTGGGTTTCAATTTTTTTTTACTACCGGTTCTGTGGGCGTGGCTTGGTGGGTGTGGGAGGGGAAGGATACTGCAAAATCTCCATTCCCTCCCCATTCCAGGGGAAGGTTACTGCAAAATCCCCATTCCCTCCCGATCAGATGGGGGCGGGGCCAGTCGAGGTTGTATTTACCGGTTGTCCAAACTACTTTCCGCTACCGGTTCTCCGAACTACTCAAAATTTCTACTACCGGTTCTCCAGAACTGGCCAGAATCTGCTGAAACCCACCTCTGGACTGCCTTCTCTAAGCAATCTGTGCCCATTCAATAAAATCTGTAAGGGAGGGCATCCTTTGCATTTTTTTTTTTGAAATACATGTTGTTGGGGCAATGAGGGTGAGTCTTTTCCATTACTGATTTTTCTTTGGAAAACTGGCCCACCTGAAATCAGGTCTGCACCCACCATGATGGCATTTAGAAAAACTGCCAAGACTTGGCTATTTCAGCTCATCCTTGAGAGAATGGTGCCTGCAGTAAAAGAAACATTTTTTACTAAGCGATATTTCTCAGTGGGGTGGAAATGGTGCTAATTCACCACTTGCTTTGCATTGTTTTTACTGTTTATTGGTTTAATCTTTGTTTGCTGTATTTGAGGGTCTGCTCCTAAGAGTTGTCCACAGATAAAGCAGCCTACTAGCCTCAATGTATGAATAGACAGGGGTCAAAGGCTCTGTGCAGGGTTGCTGGGAAGTCAAGGAACCCATGGATACTGTGTTGCTGGTATCTTGGTCCACAGAGATATGCTGGCAATGTACCTAGATCTTCATTATGCAGTAGAGATGTTGAAAAAAGGGGGAAAATGTATTAATCTTTGTCATGCTGTCATTTGGGATATAATTGGGCTCTAGAGACCTTGGGAAGCCCTAGAAAATAGACAAACAAGGAAACTGACTCCACAGGATGACAAACATTATACTTTATTGAGACAGGCTATCTTAACAGAACTTCCCAATCTCCCTATGTTTTCCCTTCCCTTCCTCTTATACTTCAGGGAATCAGGAGAGACCAGATTGAGATTCTGTCTAATACTTTCCTATCATCCTGGACTTTATGCATGCTTTATCTGCAGCAGTTGTTGTCCTTTAACGTTTCTGGATGTCCTCTCCAAGGTCACTTCTATGGCTCCTTACTCAGACCAATGTTTTTTGTGATGCCACCAGAAATAGATAAAGGCAGTTGCAGGCCCAGGTTTTCTTATGTAGCTTTAGGTCCTTAATATAAACCAATGTATTCTATATATGGGCAACAATATAAAGACCCTAAGAATGATATCTCCTTGTGTGAAACTCACTGGTTAAGTCAGGAATGTTAATTTAGCTGTTCCAGTAACTGAGAACCAGTTAAATGTTTCCATATATTTGAGCAGATGAACCAAAATGTCATCTTTTTCCTGCTTTTCAGGCAGAGTGGGAAAAATGTGATGCACAGATTTACAGATGCTCGGTATTGAAAATACTCAGACTTAAACACCCAAGGAAGAAGTGCATTTCTATTTATTCCTTTTTAATACAATTGATGTGAGATAATTGTGTTTTATGATAATATAAATATTGATATAATACATAAAGTCAAGCAAATTTTTATATGTACATATTCCTATTCAGTTCGGTAAGACTCTTGGCCACAAAATTATATTGCGTCATCCACTCACTTCTAAGCAGAAGTGAGTTTATGATTATAGTTGATGCCTCTTAACCAGGAAAGTCTTTTTTTAATTGATGACATGCCTTCAAGTCAGTGTTAACTCTTAGCAACCACATATAGTTGTTTTTTATTGATCTGTCCCTAACCTGGTCTTTCAACTCTTCCAATGTTGACAGTGTAACTGATTTGAATTGTCTGTGTAAATTAGCATTATTCTTGTTAAGCAACTTAAACAAGAATATGAATTATCTCCGAGTGTCATACTTTACCATCTACATTCAAAAGGCATATCATATTTCTTATGTCTTCAGTTCTAAGTAAAGCAACTTACACTTTTCATTATCAAAGCTACCCATCTCAAAGGAAATTACTTTCAGGGTGTTTTCTGAATAACACAATTCTAAACTACATTATTCAGAGCAGATTCCTGAATGTGTGATCCAGAGGGATATTGACACCAATTAATATTGATATTAGTATCAATGTCAAGTTAATGTCAGTCTTAACTGAAACTTTACAGGGTCACCACACTGTAAAGTTGAGAACCTGTTTTATTATCATTTTTGTGATTGGTTTCTTTTTTACATTTTTGTTAAAGTAGTTCAGTTGATTACCTCCTGATGTTTTTGATGAGCTAAGGTAGTGTTGTCCAAACCATGTTGCCAGATTTATGTAACACCCGTCTTTAGAACACCCATCTAAAGACATATATTTTGTGAGGTTCACTTCATTAAAAATGATGTTCTCAAGAAGCAAAATTAAATTTGACCCATAATTTCCTTCCCATTTTTAGTAAGTAGGCTGTTTCACAGATCATACTTAACCTCCAATGATGAAAATCAATTATTAAAATGACAATCTGATCAACCTCTTTCCTTTTATGGTGGAATTGTATACAGGAGGTCCATGAATTGGGCATATTGTTATATATGTGTGGAAAAGTGAGGCTTCCCCCATAACCAATTTATAACACAAAAGAAATGTCTTTTCCAGCTTCACACTGTTGCTTTCAACATCCAATAGCACATTTAATGTTCAATGATACACGTCTTCTGACTGGAGGTTTGATTATGACTGCTAGCCAGTGATAGAGCTTTCTTCCATACTTTTCTCCTTCATCCTTGATCTACTATGAGGCCCTTTTATTGAATGTATCTGGGCTTATGTGTTACAATATTATATAAAGAGAAAGGCTGTATTTCTCTAGTTTACTTTCATTTGGTTAATGAGAAATATTTCATTTCCCCTAAACTAACTGTGCATTTTTAAAGTATAAAAATAGAGGATTAGAGGCTAAAAAAATACCATTATTTTAAATTTTCCTTGCAGGGAAAATGATCAGTTCCTTGACCATTCTGACTGATGTTTTCATCCCACTTTCCACCAAGCAGTTGAATAGCAATAGCAATAGCACTTAGACTTATAGACCGCTTCATAGTGCTTTACAGCCCTCTCTAAGCGGTTTACAGAGTCAGCAAATTGCCCCCAACAATCTGGGTCCTCATTTTACCCACCTCGGAAGGATGGAAGGCTGAGTCAACCTTGAGCCTGGTGAGATTCGATCTGCCAAACTGCTGGCAGCCGGTGATCAGCAGAAGTAGCCTGCAGTACTGCACTCTAACCACTGCGCCACTGCGGCTCAGTGAGCTCAGCCAGGAACTGAAGGAGAGGCGAGTTTAATTTGGGAATTGGTACAAGAGAAAAGGGCTAAATGTTTTCTTCGAAGCCCCACTTTGTGGAGTTTTGAAGTCAATTAGATTTGTTTAGGCTAAAAGAAAAGAGAAATAATAACCTATTAGGTTGCATAGTCTGCTCTTTTACCTCAACAAGACTTCCATACTCCCCTGTAAAGAATAGAATCTTTTCTGTGTTTCCTGGCATTGATTACAAGCTTTCTCACTACTATACTCTTCTTGTAAAAAAAAAACAACAATACCGTAAGAAATAGATCCACTGCTATGTAAAAGGAGGAGCCTCACTTTGCTCACAGTATTGTTATAATCAGTGTTGTGGGTGCCCAATGTTGTGCTTACAAGTAGGAATTGGGCATGCTATCAAGAAAAGTACCAAATTCTGCCACATTTTATTCCCAGTTTTGTACCCGTCCCTCTGTTCCAAGTAATCACTCATATATTTTTGCAGAAAATAAAAGTGTGTTGTTCCTGTATATAGGTGTATATGCTTTATTTCAAAGTAGATCACCTACTTGGAAAACTGGAATATTATTGTAATATCCTTGTGAAGGGTGAGAGTGAAGAGACAACTAGAAAGTGTGGTAGAGTTTTCTAACACAGGGCTCTCCAAACTTGGCAACTTTAAGACTTGTGGACTTCAACTCCCAGAATTCCTTATACAGCATGGGGAACCCTAGTTCTAGCATATTAGTGTTTTATATCTTGTTAATGACTAATTGCACCCATTTTATGAATGGATAAACCTCATCCACAGTAAACATGGTGCTTTAAAATCTTTCCATCAGTCAGAAAAAAAGCAGGGATATTAATCTTAAACTTATCACATTAGTTTGGGTACATTTGTCCATGCATTTTATCTGTGGATTAATTTTTTTTTTGCCGCAGCACTGAATTCAAGCACAATCCTTAAATGCAGCATCTAGCATTTAGTAGTATTTTTCTTCTAAAAAGAATACAATCACACCAGGATCACATGTGGCTTTAGCAGTTTAGGGACAGAGTGTTATGACTCATGTTAGCACCCAATTCATTTCAAACATATTCACTTAGAAAAAGCTTGGTCACCAAAGTAACTCTGAGCAGCCTCTGAACAAAATTAGGAAAACCCTTGTTTTAAATAAAGTGAGACAGCTTTTTACACCTTTGTAGATCATAACATTTATTGAGCCTGCAATAAATCTGAGCTGGTAATGTGCTGTGGCACAGTCTGGGATGCAGTTTACCCAGTCCAGAAGATGCAAACATCTCAATATCAAAAGATGGTATTCTATATTGTAGAACATTATTTAACCTTCTGAATTTAGAAATGGCCAAGAATCATATCCAAGCCTTCCTCTGAGCCATGCACAACTCTCTGACCCCAGAAAACTGAAACGAACGGACAAGTGTTACTGAATAAGCCATGTTGATAATGATTATTATTGTTCATTTCTCAATCTGTATCTTGCCTTGCTGCTCATTAATATGGATGACCATGGGGAAAGAGAAGATGAGAAGGTGAGCTCTTTTGACAATGAGTGATCTTCCAAGAAACACGTTGCAGTGCCATCTCTGGCAAGAAAGCAATCTTACACACGTAGACAAACACACCTGCCAACCTTGGGAAATCTCCCCCATGCATTATAGGCTATGCATTCTTCCCTCAATTCATCAGGACTTGGATGAATGGGACACATAATCTAAACACTTAGTAGCTATTAGAATGGAATGAAGTAGGGTAGGTATGAAGCCACGGAAACACACTTACAGAACAGAAAAAGGAACACAGTGTTATTTAGACAGGCATTAAACAAATGCAAAAAAAATAAAAAAATAAAAATAACGACGACGACCACCTTGACTTGAAATCTAGGATCCAAGAATCCTTTACAGTACCAATCTTCCTTGGCTTTGCAAACGGGGACAAAAGCAGCTGACCGAACAATCTTCCTCTCCTTTTAAACCATGGTCATCACTTTCAGGGAACTAGGCTGGAATCTCCTAATTTTCTTCTTGAGAGCCTTTGATGCTTTGATGCGGCAGAGTTTGGGCACTGGCGGGAGAGGCTTGGCCAAGACTTGACCAGCTGCTGCTGCCTGCTTGCCTGTAGATGTGGGCCAAATCATTTCATGCTCATGGATCTCATCGGCATAATCAAGAGTCAGGCTGCTGCCGCCGCTGCTGCTACTGCCCTCCTCTGAATCACTATCACTGGATTCACTGTCTCCAAAGCGGTTGGTTGTATAGTCACTAATTTCTCCTTCGCTGGTCTCTGCAATGGTGGAGTGGAAAAGTGATGCACATTCAGCAGAATACTCTGAATGGTCAGACTCACTTTTGGCATAGGCCCCTGGATGAAGAGGGAGGCTTTTTTTGGACTCGGCTCTCATGGTTACAGTACGCAAAATCCCAGCTCTCCTCCCCTGTTTTGGTGGTCCCAAGGCGAGGCTGCTAGAAAGGCTGGAAACTTGGGTTTTTGCCGAGATCTCCACTGTGGATTGCCATTTGCGCTGCTTTTTTTTAATCATTGGGTCAGAATAAGCTGCTTCAAGAGAATACATGGCATTAGCGGACGCTCTGCAGAGTTCAGACCTGGATAGTGTTTGAGGGATCCCGAATGGCACAGGATACAGACTGGACTCAGAGCAAGATCTCCCGCTGCTTTCCCCTGCAAAGGTAGGCCTCCGAATGAGGTGCCTTCCCCTGAGCTGTCTCTGAGACAAACTCCACTCAAGAGGCAACTTGGCAGCAAGCTGGTGAGCCCCACGTGGCTTCTCCACATAAAGCACCTGCCTGCCCGGCCTCAGCATCTTCTCACTATTCCTCCTCTTCATCTTCACAGGCTTCACCTTAGAATTGGCAAACCTGACTCGAACTTGATGGGACTCGGTAGGGACAAACTTGGCGTGAACCAACTCCTCCTGAGGCGCAGACTCGGGTTCTTCAGGCTTTATGGCTCTCGGAGATTTCTTGTGAGACTTTTTGGCTGAAGCAACCCACGTGTTTGGGAGGCTCAAGTTGGAATCATCAACTCCAAACGGTGAACAGGAAGAGCTGCGTTCCAGGCTGCTTTCCCCAGCTTCAGCGACAGGAGAGTCCCACACAGATGGCTTAGCAGGATAACAGCCATTCACAGCTGGTGAAGACTCTGTGTCAGCCAGTGAAGCTGCCTGCTCTACATTCACACAATGCACCATCTCTGGCTGTTTGGCACATTCCCCTTCAGGCACGTCCCTTGGTGGCTTCCCATCGCCTTTATTACAAGGGAGTGGGGCCCCCTGTTTTTCCAGCTGGCTGCTGCTGCTGTTAATTTTCACTCCACCAGGACTGGGGATAATAATAAGTCTCTGGAGCATTGTGAGTGGCTGATTCTTTGCTGGACCTTTCTCACTGAACTCGGCAGGATAGCTGGCAGGATAATTTCCTTTGCTGCGTGTCAGCTGCAGCAGTTTGTTGATATAACCCCCTGGCCTGAGTTCCATAAGTGGCCGAGTCTTAATCAAGCTGGGCCCCGTGAGATGAGGTACACCTTTAAGTAAAGGGCGGCCCTCTATTTCTGCCAGGGAGAAAAGGGGACTCTGTAAAGCAACTGCATGAAGAGGGCTAGGATAAGGATACACATCGTTCCCACTTTTAGAGACCAAATTGCTTTGGTATTTGGGGTCCATGCAATAAAATTGGACTTCCCCTCCTGAACCAAGCTGGGGAGAGGCCTTGAGGTCAGTGACTTTTGGAAATCCGGCATCCACCACGCTGAGTCTTTCAAGGTCACCTGAGGAGAAGACAGAATTCCACAACAAAGTTAACAGAAAGTAACATCTTTGGTGTTTCCATCCCTTTAAATGAGCATCAATATAAGGCAATGACACGATGCTCCTTCTGATGTCAATGAACTTTGTGCATGACACAAAGGCAAAGTGTTACACTGCATTCCATGTAAAAGATTCCTCCTTAGGTATGAAGCTCATGCCTGTGTTTTCCAGAAGACATCCAAGCATAGATGCTCCTCATTTGTGACCAACCCCATGTGTTCAGAATGACTTGTGGAATTCATTTGACAAACCATCCTGTCCTGGCTTTACTGCAGCACACACCAATATAAGCTTTCACAATGCAATTAATAAATTTGAATCTTTAAAAAAAAATTAACATCCATTCCCCAAACATTCATTATTCCACAGGAATAATAGTGATGGGATAAACCTGTGTTCAAGATCTTCTAATGGTTGGTTCATCTTTTGCCATGCATACAGTATTATGTCTCTTTCAATACCAGAAAAGTATGCAAATATCTGAAATGACTCAACAAACAGCGGAAATATAGTATGGACGTTCCTTCAATAGAGAGATAACTGTCATATCTTATTCATACATTAAAATCATCATTTGATGTTCAGGACATCTAGAAAGATATATTTGTGTACATCAGCCTTTGAGAACCTTGTGCAACGCTAGAATTATTCTACAGTTTTCCTTGCACAAAGGAGTAGTGATCAGTAGTAGATGATTCTACCTGAAATGGGTAAAGGATATAAAGGACATAAGCACCCATTTTCATCCAATTTCTACACTGCCTTTCAGTCTGAGCAATGTCCTCAGCCATGTTACACAGAGATCTACCTACAAAGATGTTTTCCCTAATACAGATGCTCATTCACAACCTGTGAACCAGATAGGGAGGGCAGGATTGATGGTGTAGACTTGTTGCCCCTTCAATATATGGGGGCTTAGATTTTATTATTCTTTTTTTAAATTTTAACTTACTCAACTTAGATGCCTCCTAGCTCTAATAGGTTCTGGGTGACTCACAGCATAAGAGAAAAATAACAAGTATAGAATCAAAATAAAACAGTAAAGAAAGGGATGAATCAGGTCAGCAATAACAGACATATCATGTACTCAGCAGAGCTAGCTCAGATCTTGAGAGAAAAGCCAGGGTTTTAAGGTTCTCATGAATGCCACCAATATGGAAACCCTCTAGATCTTACTCCAGAAGGCAGCTGCCATGTGGAGAAGACATGCAGCTGGAGTCTCAATAGATGGCAGAACTTAAATGAAGAAACCTGGAGTGTGCCAATTCTGTCAGATTAATCCAGCAGGCTGCTATCAGGCACTCCTTCAAGTAACCAGGCCCAATGCCAAGGAGGACTTTATGGATCATAGCCAGCATTTTGAATCGCTCATGTCACATGGGCATACCGAGCCATGGCCATCACTGCCTGTACTCCTGGATTCTTGACCAATTGCATGTTCTGAGTGATCTTCACAAGCAGCCCCATGTAGAGCACACTTCAGTAAACATGCTGTGAGGTGATTAGGTTATGTACAAAAGCTTCCCAATCTAGGAAAGAGTTCAGTTGGCATATCAGATGAAGCTGTGCACTTTCCTGGCCATAACTGTCCCCTGCTGATGGAGCAGGAGCTGTGTATTTAGGAAGACCACCAATTGTACACTATTCTTGAATGGGGAAGTGCTATTCCATTCAAGGTTAAAGATGGAATCTCCCCAGATCTAGATGGTCCTGTGTCAGCCTCAATAGATCAGACCAGGAAATCAATTCCACCAAATAGCTAAAATTACTTTTATTGAGACTGGTTATAATAAAATAAACCTGCAGATGTGATTGTGTTGTACCCCCTCCCCTACTTACACACCTGTGAATTATGGAGGTGTCTATCTAAGTCTCTTCTGAGTATTACCATTTTTTGTGGACTTTACTTATGTTTCACCCCTTTTATTTTGATAAGGGAGCTTGCATATCTCAATCAAAGTCGTCTTCTTTATTCTGTACAACCTAACATCCACAGGAACTCAGTCTTGGTAGGATTGAGTCCTGGATGGTTCCTCCCCCATCCACTCACATAGCTTCACTTGGCTGGTTTTATACTGAACCCCAAACCAGCAAATAGCCTCACACAGTGGTTTCATGTTAAAAAAAGGAATAGGATTGAGAGTCAAACTCTGTAGCACCCCACAAAGGAGGGGCTTAGAGAATAACCTCTCAAACCAACATCCAGAAACCAGCCCAAAAGGAAGCAAAAAGCCCCTAAAATGTCCCCCCCCATTTCTTACCCCTGGAGCTGTCCCAGAAGGATACTATAGTCAATGGGGTTGAAATCCATTGAGATATGAAGAAGAACGAGGGTGGATGCAGCATTGCAGCATATCCATTCTGGTTCCACCATAGGTCATTTACAAGCATGTTCAAAACTGTCTCCATACAAATCCCAGCCTGACTGAAATGGATCTAGATAAAGTGCTTCCTTCAGGGTTTTTATCAACTGTAGACCAACTATCTTCTCTACAACCTTCCCTAAAAAAAGAGTAGGTTGGAGACGGAACAATAGTTACCTAATTTTTTTGGCGTCCAAGGGTTCTTGAGTAGGGAGCATACCTCTGCCTCCTTCAAGACATGAGGCCAACACCACCACATGGACCAACAGTATTTCACTTCCTTAGCTTTTTCATAACCCAGCAGAGGCCTGAGTCCAATAAAGGTGGCTGAACTGACAGCGCAGAGAATCCTGTCCATTCTTCAGGAGTGACCAGTTCAAATTCATCTCTGATCACACCACAGAACCAGCCTCTCAGTCACAGTCCAAGTCAGAGCAGATCTGAACGACTTTCATTTGCCAGATAGTCGCATCTCATTAGAATTAATCAGGCCAACTGCTTTCTTGACTTTCCTTACGCTCAAGACTGTGAAGCTCAAATTCCATTCTGACATTAATCAAGGGCCAAAGGAGGCAACCAAGGCAAATCTTCTGTGTAACTAAGTTTAAATGGTTTAGTTGATACAAGAAGCATGCCCAGATAGCTCCATTTCATGACAGTATTGGCCAATTTTGGAAGAAGTTTCTTGATATGGGCAGCAGCTGTATTATTTCTTTCACAGAGCAAAGTGGGTAAAAACTATACAGTAACTAATTAATTCCAGCTTTCTCTAACTGAGTAAGTTGAAAGGCTGAACTTAATAGAAACAGAAATTTCCTCTTCTTGCTATGCATCCTTTTTTATTATTTCTGGCACTTTACTCAGTTCTAGTGAAACTGTGCCTTTAAGACCATTTAGTCACTTAGTGCAAACACTCTGAACTGAACAGCCCCTCCAACTTTATGTACTTCCTGCACAATCCTGGAGGTTTAAATGACCTCCAAAGTAGTTCAGAAGAAACGCAACTTTGCTAATCTCCAATAGATACACATATCTCACCAACACGTCCCTCTTATTGGCAAGGAGTCAGCTATTCTCCTTACATCTAAGACAGAATGTTTTTAAAATTCCTCCAGTGTGATTTAAGTTACGGGCTGTGTGGTTCTTAAGTACAGACTCAAAGTACCTGCTGTTTCCAAGACATTGAAACAAAAGAGTCTCCGTGAAAAAGCAGAAATTAGTACTTAGATGGGAGACCACTTGGAGATATAAGGACACAGTAAATGAGAGCAGGAATATGAATACACACACACACACACACACACAAATCTAGAAAGGCAATGGCAAATCATGTCTATAAAATCAATCAGACTTAAGCTCAACTCAAAGCATTCTGCTTTGATGAAACTGGCTTAAGATTGAGAACTGCATTTCATGATGTGAACACCATAGAAACATGTCAACAGTTTGTGCTGTGCCGAGGTGGTGCAGTGGTTAGAGTGCAGCACTGCAGGCTACTTCAGCTGGCTGCTAGCTGCAGTTCGGCGGTTCAAATCTCACCGGCTCAAGGTTGACTCAGCCTTCCATCCTTCCGAGGTGGGTAAAATGAGGACCCAGATTGTTGGGGGCAATATGCTAACTCTGTAAACCGCTTAGAGAGGGCTGTAAAGCACTATGAAGCGGTATATAAGTCTAAGTGCTATTGCTATTGCTATTGCTATGCAGTGTGGCTGCAAGCTTTGTTTATCTTTGTTGTTATTGAGTGGGGATATTGAAGTTCCAAGCTCTTGGCCCAAACTGAAGACCAGACTGCAATTCAGGCAGTACACCATGCTGTTTCAAGAGAGGCTAAACTGATTAAAAATCTGTCTGACATAAACAGTTAAAAGTATAGAAACTTTAAGTGAGTTAAACCTGCCCATATTGCTATGTGCTATGTGAAATATAACTTCCCACACTGTCCAATCCAGTACAGCTTCAGCAACATCCTGTTACTTCTTTAGAATAAAAGACTAAATGACTACAGCCTCAATTCAAAATAACATGTGCCTTAGCATCTTCATCTATAATAGCAAGGATAAAAAGGAAGCTATTTCCCTTTCTAACCAAGATGTAAAGAACCTGAGATACTTACCAGTAGAAACAGGCCTTGGTCTGGACTTGCTTGGAGTGCCTGAAACATCTAGGCAAGCTTTGCTTTGGCATCCATCACCGCTATGAGGTCCCTCCTGTTGGAACTGGGTGCGCACTGTGGTTTCATCTGCAGATTTGGGTCGGTAATCAAAGATGCTAAGATGGGTTTTGGAGAGCTGAGAACTTGGTAACAAACTGGCATGGGAGGAGGAAATGGATTCACTGAAGACAGATGTGCAGGAATTAGACAGAGAGCAGGAACCACCATCACTCAGATCATAAAAACCTGATGAATCAAAAAAAAATTTCCTGGTTTACAGAGAACAAATAAACTGCATAGCAGAAGGTTCAGTTGGAGCATTTCCTTCTCTTCCATTTCATAGATGAGAGTACTGCGAGAGAGAAAAAAACCAGGTGCTTTCAGACAAAATTTCTGCTGTCCCTCATTCACAAAATTTTGCAATGGTGAGTTAGACATTCTGGTCTTATACTTCTATGCCTCCCAAGTTTTCTCACTGCTTCTGGCTTTTCTCATTAAAAATCTGTCAGTGAGGGAAAGTCTGAAGAGTTATGTCTTTGACTGGCAATGTCAAAACTGTCATACACAGGTGAGCAAGTTTTGAGGGAAGCTCCAGGAGATTGAAAAGCATTTTGAGCCTGTGCTCCAAAATGGGCAAAAGTAGGACCCATAGAAATGGTGTGGAAATGAAATGAAAGATACAGCTAAAGCACAGAAACAAGCTTTGTTTTATTTCAGTTGCATTAATTGTATTCATTTAATGAATTGAAAAAGACAGCTCTTCATCCATGGAAGGATTTGCCTTTTCTATTTCCTTCCTATGCTCATTTTAAGCAGAGCATAATTGTTATCTGAATGATCATCACCTTAAAATCAATGCCATCTATTTCACAAATGTACTAAAACCAATTCACATAGTAGACATTTAAAACCACAAAAAGCAAGAGAAGAACAGGAAAAAAAAATAAGATTAGTTGGATGACAGATCTACTGGGTCAACCAAGTATAAAAGGCTGGCTTTTTGTCTTGGATGTCAGGAAAAAGAAATGAAGAAAAAAACCCGAAGGAAGAATAAGGCAAAAGGCACAAGCCAAAGTAGAAAGGAATGGATCAAATAGGAAGGGGAAGACTGGAGATGGGTTGGGTGAAATTGAAAAGTTGGTTGTTGTTGGTGGGGAAGGTGGCAAGTCCAAGCACAAAGAAGTACAATGGCATGAAGGTTGGTAGCTTCAAAGAGAATGAAGACAAGACTGAATGGTGGAGATGGAGATAGGACTAGTTTGAGTGATGTACCAATGGCAGTTGGGAGATTTCAATATCACTGAAATTCAGCAACAACATTTGGGTTTCTGTGGGGCTCTAAGTGATCTTCCAGTAGGCTGCAGGTTGTGCACCTGTATTTTACTAACTTACTCTTAAATGTTAATAGTCACTATCTATAATTATCCATGTCTATGGTCCTCAGAACAAATTTAGAGCCTCCAAAACTTCACTCTCCTTTTTATCTCTTTCCCACTTCACATAAAACAGATGTTTGGCAAGAATCTCAGTGAGTCAGTTCACACATCACCCAGAGTTTATAGTAAGAATCTATATCTATAATGTGCAAGTAGTTCTCAGACATCTGATGAGTAGCCACAACTAAAAAATGCACACCACGTAATAGACTGAGAAAAATATTTATGGAAATTTTATTTCCTCTTATAACATTCAGCTATAGGTATAAATTATGGAAAATATTGTTCAACAGTTGTAAAGGGCACGAGGTTAAGCAAGATTGGTGCTCAATGCAAAATATGCACAACAGCAATCCTAAGCATAGGATCTTACTTTTTGAAAGATGGTAGACTTCAAAGAGTCAAAACGCTAAAAACAGAAACTTAGAAAATAAGCCACCTTTGTATATATATTGTATTTTTACTATTGATTGATTATCAGTCCATCTTTATGCCTTGCTAAGGCCACACTTGGAATACTGCATTCAGTTTTGGTCACCACGATGTAAAAAAGATGTTGAGACTCTAGAAAGAGTGCAGAGAAGAGCAACAAAGATGATTAGGGGACTGGAGGCTAAAACATACTGTATAAAGAATGGTTGCTGGAATTGGATATGTCTAGTTTGGTGAAAAGAAGGACTAGGGGAGACATGATAGCAGTGTTCCAATATCTCAGGGGATGCCACAAAGAAGAGGGAGTCAAGCTATTCTCCAAAGCACCTGAGGGCAGGACAAGAAGCAATGGGTGGAAACTAATCAAGGAGAGAAGCAACTTAGAACTAAGGAGAAATTTCCTGACAGTTAGAACAATTAATCAGTGGAACAACTTGCCTCCAGAAGTTGTGGGTGCTCCAACACTGGATGTTTTTAAGAAGATGTTGGATAACCATTTGTCTGAAGTGGTGTAAGGTTTCCTGCCTAAGCAGGGGGTTGGACTAGAAGACCTCCAAGGTCCTTTCCAACTCTGTTATTTCTATTATTTCTTATCACTTCCAAGTTGCAGCAAGGGGAAGGCAAGGGACAGAATGGTGCTAATGGAAGTAGAAGAGTTTGGATGAGTGAAAAGGTAAGTGTGAAGATCTCCTTTTGCCCTTCATTTGGCTAAACATGATGCCCCACCAAATAGTCAATTTTGTCACTTTCAAGAGCACAATCAGCAGGGGCTCAGGGGCTGGAACAGGAAGCTAGGGAGACATATGGTAACCTGTTCCATACCAATAAAGTTCCTTTACATGGATTACATTTTGTGTTATCATTGTTTTACTGTATTTGCCACTGTAAAAAAATTAAAATGTTCATAGCAGAAGAAAAGGAAAAATCATCCAATTACCTGAACTGGGCCTACTATCACTATCAAGATATTCAATGGAAGTTTTGCCGACATCCAATTTCAGTTCGCTGATCTGCTGGTCCAACTGATCCAGATGACTTTTCAGTCCCACATCTTGTCTCCTCAGCCGTGACTGTTCATAGGGGAAAGGGAAGATGTTCAGTTTCTATTGGCTCTGTAGGACCAACTCAATATTCCCATCTTCTAGGACTAGTCTGATCTTTGAAGAAATAGCACAAAGGCAGAACAAAATAGGAAGACTAGTAGCTTCTAGTCACAATATGTTGACTGGATTCTATGAGAGTTTAAATTGATGACTTTAATGGTAAAACAGCATGGAAGGACCATGCAAATAATTCATATTAATATATTTTGAAGTTCTGTCTGTAGAACCTCTACTTGTGTGGGTCTTTAATTAATAAACCATTTCAGAAACTTAGGGACTGGGGGAACCACCTTGGTGACAACCAAAATATCTGAAGCTCTATACTGCTCAGAGTTAACCTGTAAAATGGGTGATACTTAGACAAACAGATAAATAGGCTGTTTAAACTGGAGAGACACACTCTCAAAATCTTCTGTGATATAGGGCACAAGGATACCAAAATATTCCTTTTACTCTTCCCTAATCAATCTACTAATGCCAATTTATGGATTATGTGGATTCTGCCTCATTCATGCACTTCAATGTCCTTTCAGCTGCTAAGAAAGGCTTCCACTGATTTCAGAAAATCTGGAGAAAGCCCATAAAGTTACTCATTTTATATCCTTACAGTCAATAATACTTGCTTAATATACTTCTAGATCAGCGGTTCTCAACCTGTGGGCCGTGACCCCTTTGGGGGTCGAACGACCTTTTCACAGGGGTCGCCGCGCGTGCGCTAGCCCGCCATCTTGGAAATGCTCCCAGTTCGGCCGTGCCTGCGGGTCGCCGGACAGCCGGTAGCCACGGAAGCGGGAGACTTCGCCCACCCGCCCGGACGCCACCATTTGGGTTCTTTTACCCTCTGCGCATGTGCAGAATGCTTTGCGCATGCGCAGAGGGTAAAAGAACTCAAATGGCGGCATCCGGGCGGGTGAGCGGTGCCTCGTGCTACCTTGGCGACCGGCTCTACGGCGACCGACAGGTACGAGCGAACCGGGAGCATTTCACCCCTGAGTTCATCTTGGCGGCGTCCGGGCAAAGTCTCCCGCTGCTGTCGCTATCAGCTGTCCGGCGACCTGCAGGCAAGGCCAAACCAGGAGCATTTCACCCCTGGTGCCACGCCCCCTTTGTCACCTCATCACGCGCGGGGAGGGGACGGGGTGGGGTTCGCGGCAGCAGGGAGGGGGTCGCGGGGGGTTGTGGCATTAGAAAGGTTGAGAACCACTGTTCTAGATGAAAAGCTTCCAATATTGCCTTCTTTGGAAGGTAAGACTGTTTTAAGGCATTTTTTTATTTTTAGAATATTTCCCTTCTCCAAAACAAAACAAATGTTCTATTCAAATTGAGGAAAATCCTGGATTTGCATCAACAACATTTTAATAAACATGCTATCCCAAAAAGTCTGCTGTTGATTGGACTAGGAAAAGAACACACTTTAGACAAGGGGTCCCCAATCCCATGGTCCACTACTGGGCTGTGAGCTGTTCAAAACCCGGCCGCCCGAAACAGTGGGTGAGTGCGCACACATCCCCCTTTCGCAAGCAGCAGGCGAGTGCATGCACATGTGCTCCATTTGTGAGTGCATGTGTGCGTTTTCCCACCACTCGCACCAAACCGTCCCCTCTTCCCCATCTCCCCTGCCATCTGCAAAGCCAGAAAGGTTGGCGAACTCTGCTTTAGACTGTCTATGAGTCTGTGTTTTCACATAGCTCATAAGCCTAAATACATATACTTTTAGCCTCTCAGTTCCACTAGTGTAGAATTAATGGTTGCTGGAAATGATTGGCAGTAAACTCAGAAGTTTCAATCATCTGAAATTTCACTCATGTGCAAAGCAGCAGTAACATCTGGAACAGCGGTGGCTTGTTAGGAAGCACTTAATTTAACTCCCCCTTTCCTCTCTAATTGACTACTCCACCCCCTACCAACCTTACAAATTTATTTATTTTATTTATTTGTTTGTCAAACATGTACACGATAGCAGGTATAGGTATAAACATAAACATAATCAAATTTAATACAGAGAGATGAGGAGAATAGGACAGGAGAAC
>QLTV01001839.1:1982457-1994069 GCA_003457575.1 Thermophis baileyi
CAATGCTTTCCCCTCACTTATTTATTTATTTGTTTGTCAAACATGTACAAGATAGCAGGTATAGGTATAAACATAAACATAATCAAAGTGAATACAGATAGATGAGGACAACAGGACAGTAGGACAGGGACGGTAGGCACGCTGGTGCGCTTATGCATGCCCCTTACAGACCTCTTAGGAATGGGGTGAGGTCGACAGTAGACAGTCTAAGGTTAAAGTTTTTTGGGTTTGGGGAAGAAACCACAGAGTCAGGTAGTGAATTCCAGGCATTGATCACTCTGTTGCTGAAGTCGTATTTTCTGCAGTCGAGTTTGGAGCGGTTTACATTAAGTTTGTATCTATTGTGTGCTCGTGTATTGTTGAGGTTGAAGCTGAAGTAGTCATTGACAGGTAGGAATTGTGGCAGATAATTTTATGAACTACATTTAGATCGGTTCTAAGGCGACGTAGTTCTAAGTTGTCTAAGCCCAAGATTTCAAGTCTGGTGGAATAAGGTATTCTGTTGTGAGTGGAGGAGTGGAGGGGAGTGGAGGAGCCAGCAAATATATCTTAGAAGCTTAGCTGGGGGATGGGGGACGGGACCAAAAGCTTCAGAGCTTTGCACATACTTGTAACAGATGAAATCCAGATTGCTTACATGTAGACAACCAATGTGGAAGGGGTGTGCAGACAAATGGGAAACTTCACCCCCCCACCCCCAACATCGCAATCCTTGCAGTCACTTTCTTTCCTGCCTTGACTGGAGATGGCTTCTATTTAGGTCCACATGAATATCAGTACAATATTTGTTGTGGCTTACCCTGACACTTATATGAGTAATAACCTCCATATAGTCAGGCAGTCTGATAAAAGCTGAGTTCTTCATTGCAGCGGCCTGCATAGCAGAGTAAATGTGTGCTTAACGGGCTTCCAAAGTGTGTTTTGCTAAGCTGAGCAGCAGGATCATTTTCCATGGCCAGGTGCATTTGTTCAGCAAAAGCATTAGCTCTATGGATTCTCTGTTCAATAAGCAGTTTCCAAGATGATTTATACCGCTATTAGCAACCTCATATTATTGTACAAGAGATGCAGTTTCCTGCAGGTTTCGTTAGGAGACCTAATCTAACAACGGCACCAATCACAATATAATCCATTCAAATACATAACCTTTCTTCCTAGCATTCCAAACTAACATGATACATGTATTTTTTCTGTCTAAGCACTGCTCTTCTGATGTGCAAAGGAATGAAAGAGCTTTAGGCTTTACTGATTTCAGGAAGTAACTGAATTTTGTTTTCATGGTTGGAATTAATTGCTTCATGATTAATGTTTTGCCAGCCAATCCCTCCCTTTGTGGTTTCTGATTAATGGCAGAGAGGCCACGAAGCATTCACAGGACTCTCAGGTATTCAAGGATAATTTATTGTACCAGGATCTGTTTGCAATTTTGCAGCACTTTAACCAGTATCAAACTATTTACACTGGCCTTATAAACCCTTTCCTCTTTTCCAACTTTTCCTACCATGAGGCCTGGTGTGCTTCATCAGTGTTTGATTGGCTTCATACTTCTCATCCATTCCTGATTTGTATTTGTATTTCTTGTGCTCAAACTGCTCATTTGAGACCAGGTTTTTTTTAATGATCCCAAAATCCGTTTGTTCTAGTCAAGTAGGGCTTTGCCTGATACATCTGGCCCACAAAATTTGGGGGTGAGGCTCCTTACAAGGAATTGGAATTCCCATCAAGAGTTCCATAAATCACCTATACTGGACTAATTCCTTCCAAAACAGTTACCAACATGGCCTTTTGTTGTAGTGAGTGGAGCTATATGAGTCAACATGTTTGTTAAGCACTCTGTACTGAAGGCTTCTATAAGGCTTTGTTTTCCTCCAAGGTTTGATTTAGAGCACCTTATGCTATTAAGAGCTTAGGGTCTTCCAAATTGCTAGTTCATCTGGGGTGTTTTTTTTGGGGGGGGGGAAGAGATGGTATTAATTTTTTAATATTGCCCAGCTGTTGACTCCAAAATATTCCACCACAAAACACATGGTGGAGAGGTGTGCAAACAAAATTACAAGGAATACCTAAATAACATTAGAAAATACATTTTCTGGTACTTTTATGTCAATCAAGATATTTTTATTTATAAATCATTTCAAGTTATTAGGCACTAAACAAAAGATAAAAGAAATAGGCCTTTGTATAAAAGCTTAGAGTAGGACAAAGAGAAGCAGTTTAGTGAAAAAACAGAAATGGTGGGAACAAGTTCAAAGCAGAAATATTACCTGTAGCATTAGCAACTGATTTTAAAATATCAGCTGAGGAAAAACATTATGCAGTAGATCATGGAAACTATGATTTTTCAAAACCTCCCTTTGCTAAAAGAAACAACAACAAAACTTCTTTCCTTAGACACTTAGAAATATTTCTGATACAGGCAATCCACTAAAAACTGAAGACATTTGACATTAGCTCCATTTTACCTTTTCTAGAGCATATGGCCAGCTCATTTAGGGTTAGATGGAATTTCAGCAAGAATAACTGGTCCTTTCAGTGCTGTAAAGTTTTGAAGTGCCTGCCAAAATCTATAGAGGCATAAGGATCTCAATGCTGAAAGGTTGGCCATTGTGCTCTCGCTATTGCCCAGAGGGCAAACAGATCTGACTTCCCTTCCTGCTCTTCCTGAATATTATCTGCTGTCTAGTAATCAGATTATTTCAGCTAAATTCCTATTTTTAACACTGTTGTCTCCCAAACAATGTTACTGGCAAGTGCTAGGTAAGTTTTACAACTGTGAGA
This sequence comes from Thermophis baileyi, assembly GCA_003457575.1. NCBI lineage: Eukaryota > Metazoa > Chordata > Lepidosauria > Squamata > Dipsadidae > Thermophis > Thermophis baileyi. The sequence goes on from QLTV01001839.1 coordinate 1,985,236, forward strand.
ATGTTAGATGGCCAACTCAGCCCCTAATTACAATGTAGAAAATGTAGCGAAGGTTACCAGTACAGATGACTCATTTGGCTGGATATATTTTCTAATATTGTGTTCTTTAAACATAAAGAGTGACTCCATCAAAATAAAGGCAGAGTTATTATGGTGAAACTAAATGCTTATTTGTACATATAATGGGATTTGGTAACCATGCTTAGGAATGCAGCCTTAATTTCATTGTTTTTCTTCTTATGGAAAAGCAGACTTGAACTAGAAGGCTACTTGTTTAGAAGACACAAGTATTAAAAGTAGGAATTTAGCTGAAATAATCTGATTACTATTCAGGAAGGGCAGGAAGGGAAGTCAAATCTGTTGTAAGAGTCGGTCCTTCGAACTATGTGTGACATGCTTCTAAATTGTGCAGGATTATATAACCTGTGCTTTAGGAAAAGATGTCTGTTGAACTTTGAGACTCTCAGATGCCTTAAGCTATTGATAACTTTGATCAGGATGTCTTTATTTTTTTAAAAAATTTTTTTATTTTTTTCACCATCTTAACATAAACATCTATACATATACCATAAATCATATAAAAATATATATAATCATACATTTCTATCCAATAATCCAAAAATAAACCACCTAGTTTGCCACCTTTGTACTTTTACCCCATCTGTTTTCCTCCAATATTTCATATTACTCCCCTCCCTCTATTTCCCTCTCTTCCTTCTACCTTCTTCTCCTTCTCTCCCTCTTCCCTACTTCCCTCCTCTCCTTCTCTCCCCTCTTCTCTACTTCCTCTTCCTCCCTCTTGTCCTTTCCTTGAGTAAATCTAATCCTAATCCATTTCATTAACAGACAGGTAAGTCAAATCCCTAATTTCATTTAATCATTGGTGCTATTCATAATCTTGTATTTCCCCCTATCCATATTTCTACATATATTATTTTTTATCTAGGTATATTTGCTATTGCCCTAATGCTGCCTCCTTTGCCACCTATTTTTGTTGCCTGAGTCTACCACCTTTAGTTTTCCACTTGCTTCCGATTCAATCGCTACTACTTATCTTCCATACCTACTCATTGTATCTTATAACTCATTTCATATATCCTTCAAATCCATCCTTTTTGTATTTTTGTTTTTGAGCCATAACTCCCTTTTCTTAATTTTTAGATCAGGATGTCTTTAGATTGTTTGATAAAGTCTGTAAGTCAGTAGTTTCCTCTTTGTGTTTTTAGAATAATGCTCAATATACTAATTTCTTTATTATTCATCAAATTTCTACCCCACCCATCTCATCTAAGTGACTCTGGGAGGTTTGTAAGTTAAAAAAGAAATCCAAGTATTAAAAACAAAGTTAAAAAGGGTTTACAGAGGTTTAATGTTTTAAAAAGGCAGAGGAAGTGCCCTCAAGACATCAACCATCCCCAAGTTGCATGCTACTCTTATTCCTCCATGCCAGTTGGCAGAACCAGGTTTTGACACTTCCAGAAGGCCAGGAGGATAGGAGCTGCCTTGTCTCTGGGGGCAAGATATTCCATAGAGGAGGGGCAATAGCAGAGAAAGCTCTTTTCCTAGACTCTACCAGCTGAAATACTTTAGCCAATGGGATCTGCAACATGCCCTCCCTGATTGAGTGGGATGGGTCAATGAAATAAGTACAAGATGGTTCTCAGGCAGCCTAGTCCCATTCCATGAAGGGCTTTAATCATGATAAACAGCACCTTGAATTGGATCCAGAAGCAAGCAAACCATTGGACTACTGATACATATAAAAACTTTTCCAATAATGGGAACACTGTGAAGTCTTTTCCTTCAACCCCTTTCTCAGCTAACTTTCTGCTCAATCTTCATCAGCTAACCATCCATTTTCAAATCTTATACACACGGAATGAATGAGCTATTATAACCCAAAGTACAGATATCAAATAGGAACAAACTATTTTAGATAGAGGTCATTGGGAGTTTGTACTAGCCCATCAGCATTGAGCAAGCAATAAATGCTTTAACTCTTATTTTCTTTGGCGTTAAATAAAATATAGTGGGGTTATCAGTTAATATTATCAATGCCAGATAATCAAAAGATTGGCAGTACATCTGTGCTGCCATTTTGACTCTAATCAAAATATGCTGGCTTCAAAGCTTCCCAGGTGGGATTTAAGCATCTCATGAAGGTTAAAGTCAATTTTCACTCCCCAATGCCTTCTGATAAGCTACTCACTGGTAGTGAATACTCTTTGCATGTGTCACACCTGATGGATAATTAATGGCCATGTCTAACACCAATAAGGAGGGAGGGATCTGGGAGATCTGAATTAGCTCAATGCTTACTGAAGTGTGTAATTACCAAGATTGGAGAGACTGAAGTCTATAACATTTTGATTGAATTCTCCTTCGGGAACACATTCCATATTTTAAAAAGGGAAGAAACAACAGAAGCAGTTGTTGCACAAATTCAATCTATTCCACCTAAATAGGTAGAAACAGGGGGAGGGGTGTTTCTCTTCTAAATTGCAAAGTAGAGCCAACTAAAAGGTTGCAAAGAAATACCTTCAGAGGCATTCAGACTATTAGGCCACAAACCCCTGAAAACGATACATATGAGAGAAGCAGGAAAGATACTTTTTTCTAATAGACTAACATGGGATCCCATTCCATCCTATAGCTTATGTATGGAAAGAGAGGGTAGGTGAGAACCCGAAACAGTTCAATAGACTAAGGCAGGGGTGGGTTCCTCCCGGTTCGTACTGGGTCGCCCGAACCGGTAGCGAGGTGCTGGTGACGTCATGATGGCGTCGTGGACCCGCCTTGGTCGGTGCCGGTCCGTGGGCGCCACCATTTTTTTCTGGGAATTTTTGGCGGCTTTTTTACATTTTGGGCCGTTTGTGCTCTGCTGCTGCTGCTTTGGAAAGGGCCGTCCCACCCGCCCCCGGGTTAAGGCTGTCCTTTATTCTTCGCCCGAAGCACAGCTGATCAGCTCCTCAGCTGTGTTTCGGGCAGATTATAGTGACTGAGCATGCGCGGACACAGAATTGCACCGGGGGAGCGCGCGCGCGTGTAACCCTAAGCCACGCCCACAGAGTGGTAGCGGAAATTTTCGGAACCCACCCCTGGACTAAGGTAGCTGGATTATATGAATATAGGACAACACCCCCTATTTGTGCATCTGTCTGAAGAACTAGTTGACTCTACCAATAATTCAAAGCACTTAGGTCCACTGCCTCCACTGTGCTAGCCCCAATAGATAGGAAACACCACAAAGAATATATAAGATTGTGTGCGAGATATATTTTATATTGTTTTGGTCATCAATTTATTAAGTAATCTTTCAGTATCGCTTATCATATGGTGATGATCATAATATTGAACAAAATTACTTGCAAGAAATAATCTATGTGAGATAATGTGAAACTCTATACTAAAATAATACATAAATACCATTTATAAAACAAAACTTGAAAATCTAACAATATTCCCATGGCTACACTCTACTGTGAAGTTTAAATATACAAATAAAATTTCAGATAAGAAAACTTGAGGGGAAAAAAGAACGAAGAAACCAGAAACATTACAAGGTCTTGTTTACCTGTTTGAAAGACCCAACAGCTGGGTGGGTTTGTTCCCATATTCTTGGTCTGACTCACTACTTTATTTGAAGCAAGATAGGAAGGTTGACACAAAGTGAATTTGATTGCTGACTGCTCTCTCAATAGTTCTAAATGTAACCCAAAACCTGCATGACAACACCTAGGGATAGAGACTAATCCGTTTAAGATTGTGCCTTTTCTCTACTCCATTCCACCCTCTTCCCCTCTGCATGCTGTAACATCTCAGAGATCCAGGGATTTTGACAACTTATCCACAAATGTTTAAATTCTTAGCTGATATTAATAAAGGCATTTCCTGATTTTGATGATACAGCAGATACCTTAATTTGTTCTCGATACTGAGGAAAATGGCTTTGCTTCAGAATAACCCTGTGTTCTCTTTATGCTGAGAGTGACTTGATCAAGTCTCTTCAATAGAAGTTCATGGTCCAAGGCTATTTTACACTTCTTTAGGATAATAAATTATCTTCTCTTTCATGGGATGAGTCTGTCTGTTTAGAACTATCCAATGTGATTGACAATATCTGCCCGCCTTTTATGCCCAAACTGGCTGAATATACTGGAGTTTATAATTTTGATATATCTAAAGGCAGCACACTGGAAAAAGCTGCATTAGAAGTTATAGTCAAATTAAGTTTAGATTACTCTGAATCCTTTTTTCTATTTTAAAAATGTGCAGATTGTCCCTACACTGGAATACTGTACCTTCAAGGAATCACAGATTGTCATCAATCTCCACAGTCTGCTAAAATGTGAGAGGTAATTTTATTTTTTTTATTTTTTTTAAGAGCAAAGGGTGATGTTTGCATTTTAGCAGCTTGATGGCTGATTTCAGTATGATGTGAACTGCTTCCTAATTTTTCCAATTATCATCTCTCTCCATACTTCTTCAAATACCAAGATAGATATATTTTACAAAATATGAACATCTGTTTGAAATCTCACTAAAAATGCATCCCCACATATAGTTATAATTATGCTAAGTAGGGAAAAAGTTGTCTACATGGAAAGACATTGATTGCTGTTCTTGTGCATAAAATACCTTTATTTTATCAATAAAATATATTTGCGTGGAAAGAAAGTCAAATAATATGTACATGTATTGAAACAATGTAAGCATGATCTGGAATCATCCCAGTGGATTTTGTGCACCAGAATAAAATTTAATTAGAATGTGGAATGGAAAATGAGCTTCATATTTCTTGTTTTACTCAGAAATCATACTTGGAATAACTAGAAAACAAGCAAACAAAACCTCAAACTAAAACTGTAAACTGAATGACTTTATAGTTCAATTAAACGTATGGCTATGGAAGGAGAAATAAAAAGATTGGGAATTGCCAAAACATCCCCCCAAAAGAGATAATTTCTGCTCAGTCTCCTCTAATAAACCCAATGTAACCCTATAAATCATAATTTTCAGCCAGGCTTCACAGGGTAACTTTGTATATACCAAGTCCCAATCAGTTGCATTTACTTTTGAGTCAGCATTCATAGGATGCTGTTTGTGCTTAAGATTTCAGTCCTGTTGAGGTAATGGCATCAAATGAACAAAAGCTCTCCCTTCCCACACCTCACTTATGTATAAAAGGATAGCCATCTCCTTTTCTCGAAAGTTGCATCACAAAATTCACATTCCATTTTAGTAGTGTCTGATTGCTCGATTGCTCAGACTGTAAGCTTTCTCCCCATTAAATACAGTAGGACTTACTTGCAAATGCCCATGGAATTGCAGTCTGAAACTTTTTTTTTAAAGATACTGAACAATGGGTGGAGTAGATCAAAGGGGCAATTTACCATCCAAGTCTACTTACCCATGGGTACTTTCTCACTGACATCAAGAGTCTGCAAGATTCCAAGTCAAAACATGTAGCTAATGGAATTCTACCCCTATACTCAGATTCAGTGTTATTTCAATATTTTCTTGTTGTACAGAATTCACATTTGTGGTTAAAAATGCAAGAGACAGGAAGCACGTTGTTTTGGATGACAATCTCACATTGTGGCTAAATTGCTATACATTTACTTGGAAAAATACAATATTTAAAGACCTCTTAGATTGGGAAGGAAGATAACAAGGACCGCCCCAGGGTTATTATATGACTGCAATTTGTGTGTGTGTGTGTGTGTGTGTGTGTGTGTGTGTGTGTGTGTGTGTGTGTGGGTGTGTGTGTGTGTGTGTGTGTGTGTGTGTGTGTGTGTGTGTGTGTGTATTACATGATAGATAAATTCTATTTATATAGTAAAGATCTAACAGATAAAACCTAAATAAGAAGATCAGGACAAAGATTGTGCAACTGGGCAGAGAGACTGCAGGTGGGGAGGAAACTTACTATTAAAATACAATTACTTCGTGCAGAGGTAGGCTGTTAACAATACCTTCCTCGAAATCCGTCTGTGCAAACAAGAATGAAAGATTTTCCTCCTCATTCAGCCCAGAAATAATGGATTTTCTAGTAGGGGCAATCCTTTTTTTTGGGGGGGGGGAAGGATCTATACATGGACACCTCGCATGGCAAGAGGCGGAATAGGGAGAGAGCTCCATACAACCAGGAGTAGCGAACAATGACCGACCAGGACCCCGCCGGTTTTCCGCCAGGCGGTCTCCCTCGAAAGCTTGGCGGCTACAGAAGCCTCTGCCTGCCTTCCCCGAGAGCCAGCCGGGGGCGCGCCTACCTGGCCAAAGAGCAGCCGAGCCGCGCGTGTCGTGGGCGCGTTGCGGCGGGTCTCCCGCCACCCACCCCACTCGCAAACCAAGGGCATTCCGTGACCCAGGAGCCTCCGCAGCGGCTCCCTTACCAGTTGCTCCTTCAGGGCGGTGAGGGTGGCTTCCAAGCGCTGCTCCTTGTTCTGTGCCTGGCTCTCCTCGGTTGGGCGCTGCATGGCCAAAGCCTCGCTCACCAGCGCCCGCTGTTTTTCCCGCAGCACCTGGAGTTCCTGGAGGCCGGCCAGGGCGGCTTGCAGTCTCTCGCTGACCCTGCAGCGGTCCCAGCCGCCTGGCCGCTGCTGCTGTTGCCTCCCCGTCAGCATCTTTCCACGCCGCTCAAGCCACGGCCATGCCAGGCAACCGCCGGAACCTGCTGCTTTGGAAGAAGGGTCAGGAGCGCGCAAAGGCGGCAGCAGCAGCAGCCACTCGCTTCGCCCCTCCGCTAGACGGAATGAAGCGGAAGAGCTGCCACTGCGGCTGGGGAGCGGGCGGAGGGGAGGGGAGGCGAGGCTGCGGTTCAACGCCCTCTCCGACGCGGGACAGCCCAGGGCCACCGCTGAGCCGAGGAGGCAGAAAGCCGGCGAGGGCGAACCAACCACGGGGCCGCCTCATTCATTCCTCCCCCCACCCCCTCATCCGCCGCGGAGTCCCCGCCCTCTGATTGGGAAGGTTCAACGAGAGGTCTGGCGATCCTGGAGAGAACCACTTTCTCAGGAGGGGCACGAGTGTGGTGGGGGGAGGGGTGGTTTTTATTTGCCCCTCCCTGCAAATTCCCCCCTCACCTCCCCCCCCACCTCCAGTGAAGTCAGGCTGCAGTTGAAGACATAGGCTCCATAAACCCTGATCCTCATAGGTCTTCAACTGATGCTGGGCTCCTGGCGGCTACCTGGATTCAGCCAAATGGTTTTCTTTTGCAGCGGCAAAGAAGTCCTTTCTCCTCTTCCTGGATGTCTTTTCAGCTTCCCGGTCTGGGAATTCCGCAGGAATCTCTCCTCCACCTTTTCTCCAGGTGTATCCTGCTTAGCTTCCGAACCCAGGGAAGGGTGGCTCTGGCAGCTGCTATAAGCTATGTAGTTCATAGATTCTGTTTCGGTCTTTCCTGGGAGGAGGGAGTAGCTGAATTCACAGTCGATGGCAGAGACTCGTGGCTGCTCTGTTGCCTGAGTCTATCCAGCATGCTTGCAACATTTGAGTCCAGCTCGAATGAGAGACCTGAATTTTAGGTATAGTTCCCCCCCCCCACCTCCTCAGAGGAATCAGTTGAAATTAAATTTCACAGCCAAGCAGCAGCTGATTCGATGGGAATTCAGCTGCAGCTTGTAACACCTTTCCATAAGCAAATACTTACCTAGTGAAGTGAATGCCACAAACGATCCCTGATTGAATCTGGATTTCCAAGTTCAAGGTCAGATTATCTACTGCCACGCTTCCCTATTTCCTTCCTTGAGGCGGCTGCCCTTGAAAAGAATCAGCTAAGACTTTTTCCCTCACAAAACGGCAGAGTTAAAAATCAAGAAGTTTAATATTATTTCCTAGAGGTAAAACAGGAACCAAAGAGATTTATCACACTGCATTGGTTGATCAGCAGCTCATTGCAAAAATGACTGGTGTTTTTTGTTTTTTTTTAAATAAGGGGAGTGCAGTTTGGCCATCGTCTGGTTCAAAATGTTGCTTCAGTTTAGGCCAGTCTGGTGGCGATCTGCTTCCAGATGGTGCTTTCCTTGGGGGGGGGAAGAAAGGGAGTTGTTCCATTTTGAAAATGGTAAGGTGGGGCTCTGCGCTTTGACTGACTGCTTCGGTCTGAAGAAACGAAGTCTTTTGGTGCGCGTGTTCATGTGCACAGAAGGCATTTTTATCATCTTGACTGAACTAGCAAGCTTTCTCAAGTCTTCAGCTTTGATCCAGGACAGCACTTTGATTTGGCACTTCCCTTCCAAGACATGCTCTGATTGAGGCTTCATTAAACTGCCCTAATATTTGGTGAATGGCCACGATTGAGAAGGATTCTACCTAGTTCATGTTCTTCTCCTTTGGCTACTTGACCTACAATGAACGTATGTGTGTTCTCTCAGGGTGTGTTTTTTCTCCCCAACTGTTGCAGTAGATCAGTGGTTCCCAAACTTTTTCAGTCCACCACCCCCTTGGTGCTACAAACTCATCCTCAGTGCCCCCACCCCTTCAGGTGGGCGTGGCTTGGTGGTCAGGTGACCGGGTGGGCGTGGCCAACTTGTAAAACGTGATGAAACTCACTTAACAACGCTCTTGCTTAGCAACCAAAATTTTTGGCTCAATTGTGATCATAATTCTTTCTTTTTCTTTCTTTCGTTCTTCCTTCCTTCCTTCCTTCCTACCCTCTTTCTTTCTTTCTTTCTTTCTTTCTTTCTTTCTTTCTTTCTTTCTTTCTTTCTTTCTTTCTTTCTTTCTTTCTTTCTTTCTTTCTTTCTCTCTTTCTTTCTTTCTCTCTTTTTCTTTCTCTTTCTCTCTTTCTTCCTTTCTCTGTATCACACACACACACACCCCCACCTGGTCTG
>QLTV01001839.1:1994480-2012330 GCA_003457575.1 Thermophis baileyi
CCGCCCGCCCCGCCCATCCGCCGGCTCTCCACTTTCTGCCTGCCCCGCCAAGGCCCCCGCCAGCCCGGAGCCTGGTGGACCCTGAGGCTGGCGGAGCTCCATAGGTGTGCGCCCCGATGCGCACCAAAGATCCCGGAGCCGAAGCCGGGAAGGCGAGAGGGCCGACGGCGGCGGCAACCTTGCTCCGGCAGCGTCGCGTCCCATGTCATGTGCCGTCCGGGAGCAAGGTCTCCGGGCTGGCGGAGGCCTTCCTCACTGGGCGCTGCTGCACCGGCGGCTCCGCCCTGCCCAGCTCCGCCCGCCGCCACTTCCCGCAAACTTCCCAGGAGTCGGCCAGAGCAAGGGGTGGGCGGGAGCGCATTGGCCCAGCCGTCGCTCGGCTTACCTTCCTGGCGAGGCTCAGAGACCGTCCGGCACGCCCATCCGCCGGCTCTCCACTTTCTGCCTGCCCCGCCAAGGCCCCTGCCAGCCCAGAGACCGTGCTCCTGGATGGCACATGACAGGGGACGCGACACTGCCGGAGCGCGGTTGCCGCCACCATTGCTCCTCTCGCTTTCCCGGCTTCGGCTCCGGGACCTTTGCGGGCCGGGAAGCGTCGGGGCGCGCACCTATGGAGCTCTGCCGGCCTCAGGCTGTCGCTACCGGTATGGCGAACCACCTGCCGCCCCCCTTGCCCCTCTTAGCGCCTCCCTGCAGCCACCCTTGCCTCTTAGCACCCCCCTAAGTCATCCCACCGCCCCCCAGGGGGCGGTACCACCCACTTTGGGAACCACTGCAGTAGATGGCAGCCTATGAAACTTATGTTATTGTTAGCCCTTTGAGTGCCAGACTGTTCCTTTTCACAAGTACATGGCTGTTCAGATCACCAAACGAATTTACTATATTTTAGAATTGAAGGCTGAATGTTGCTTCTCCCAGGGGCAAGCAACAGTCTCTAAGGAGAAGTTAGAAACGTTACTCAAAAAAGGAGGAGGAGTGTCTTCTGACATTCAGGTAAGGAATTTTGAGAGATTACGCATGCAGTCTTTTCTGCAGGAATATAGCAAGGCAGGAATGATACCACCTTGTTGAAGAAAGCCAAAATACCACCATGGCTTTTTGAAATTCAAGTAGTCCTCGACTTTCAACAGTTCATTTAGTGACTGTTCAAAGTTATAACGGCACTGAAAAAAGTGACTTATGACCATTTTTCACCGTTACAACCAGGGGTGAAATGCAAAATTTTTCCCTGCCGGCTCTGTGGGCGTGGCTTGGTGGGCATGGCTTGGTGGTCATGTGACTGGGTGGGTGGGCATGGCCAGGTCGACCGTCACTTCTTTGCCCTTGTTGTTGTTAGTTGTGAAGTTTATATAGATATAAAAAAGGAGGTCACCGTCCACTGGGGGGCGGGAGGAAGGGGGTCTCTGGGGAGGAGGCAAGCTGGGGGTGCAGACAAAGAACCCCTCCACATAAAAAAACAAGCAAGCAGGAGCTCCGGGAGCGGCCAGGCGAAGGAGAGAGAGAGGATCCCGTCCAGGCGAAGGTTTTCCTCCCAGGGAGCGGGGCCTCGAGACCCACTTCCCCCACTTTCTTCAGGAGGGCGGCAGGAGAGAGAGGCCACCCAGGAGGAATACGCACCCAGAGGAGCGGAGGAGCGCTGGGAGTCAGGGGAGGAGAGGAGGATGGGCGGGCGGGAGGGAGGGAGGCCCAAAGCCGCTCCCGAGGCAGGGGATGGCGGAGGAGCAGCCAGTGCACACGGCAACCAAGGCCCACCACCGTCTCACGCAGGTGCAGATGCAAAAGAAGACGCCTCTCCCCTGCGCATCGGCCAACACACTTTCGACAAAGCGCTGCCCGAGTGGCTCGGCTTTCATTCCCGCTCTTCTCTCCCAATCCAGAGGCAGTCCTCGGATTCCCCACACCCGGATTTCCCTAAGGAGGGTCCCACTTTTTTCCCCCTTCACCCGGCCGGTGGGAGTTTGACGAATCAGCGAATGGGTTTTACGAGCCCGCACATGGAGCGAAGCGGCCCCTCCTCCTCCTGGCTGGCCTCCCCCTCCCCTCCCGACTCCAGGGAGTGAAAGCACCTGGTTTGGGTTTCCATTCCACACTTTCGGTTTTTCATATGGTGTCTCGAGGAAAGAGAAGCGCCGCTCAACTCCCACCCCAGGTGGTTTCAGAGCGGAAAGTGAAACCAAATTTTAAAAATACAAAATTCAAAAAGAAAGCATGCGGGCGACCGAAAGAGGATCTCGAATGTGCCGATAGGGGAAGCGGATTGAACAAAAAAACAACAACGCCTGACTCTGACGAAAAGCTCATGCTTTCTCAGCTCACTTTCCCAAGGCTACGTAGGGAGGGGGAGGGAGAGAGAGGAATTAAAAAAAAATGACTGACGCATGCGCCTTCCTTGTCATAGATTTGGCAGTCCTCCTCTGACTAGGGAGGACCTAGTTTAAGCGATTGGCCTAAGGAAGAGCTTATAGTGTTTCCGGGCAAAGAGCTAGCGTCCGGAAGAGGTGAGCGTGAACCCAACCAGGGAGAGAGATTTGAATCGGTTCGGTTTGGCGAACCGATTCAAATCGTCCCTACCGCCCCGGCCGAGGTGGGCCGAGGTGGTCGAATTTCACCCCTGGTTACGACCATTGCAGCATCCCCATAATTATGTGATCAAAACTCAGATGCTTGGCAGCTGGTCCATATTTATGACCGCTCCTGTATCCCAAGTTTCAGTGGTTACCTTTTGTGACCTTCTGACAAGCAAAGTCAATGGGGAAACCAGATTCACTTAACAACTGGGCTACTAACTTATCAACTTCAGTGATTCACTTAACAACTGTGGCAAGAAAGGTCATAAAATGGACAACTCACTTCACAAATATCACACTTAACAACAGAAATTTTGGGCTCCATTGTGGTCATAAGTCAAGGGCTATCTGTAGGCTGCAATGGATTCAGCTTTAATTGTACTTAGAGCAGACCCAATGAAATCGGAGAGACAAGAAAACCATTACTATTTATGTCTTATAAATTTCTATGGGTTTGCTATAAGCATGACTCTCAACTCACTGGGCAAGTACCATTGTTTGGAATGTATTGCTGTATTTGTATGTGACCCCTCTCCCCCCAAAAAAGGAATAAAGATCTCAATATCCAAAATATACTTTTCTAACTACACAAAGTTATCCTTATCAGGTTCTAGTGAACTGCAGATACAGCTTGATGATTCTCCATTCCGGCCTATCTTTATTTTTGTATCTCACTGGGCTGAGAGCAAGGGACATCTTGCTTAGGTTTTATTTCAGTTATACAACAGAGCATACAACAGAGTGCCAGTTTGGTGCAGTGGTTAAGATACCAGGCTAGAAACTGGGAGACTGTGAGTTCTAGTTTTGCCTTAAACAGACTTGGTGACCTTGGGCCAGTCACATTCTCTCAGCCCTAGGAACCAAGCAATGGCAAACCACTTCTGAACACCTTGCCAAGAAACTGCAAGGACCTGTCCAGGCAGTTGCAGGAGTTGACACTGATTTAAAGGCCTCCTCCTCCCCCACCCACAAAAACATACGGTATTGTTCAGACATCAATCCTAGAGTTCGAATTCATTGATCAACTGAATGAATTCATTGATCATTGCAATCAACCATTGCAATGGTTTTGCAATGGCAAAAATCTATGTTAATTAACCTCAAATTTGAGGGATGGTCTCATACGATGAGCTGGTCTTGTGAATCTAACAAAATTGCAACTTGGGTACCCAGCGGTCTTATTCAATATTTCTTCACCACGCAACGAATGCCCAGATATCGGGTTCATGGCCACAAGGATAATGTGAGCAATTTTTCCACTTGGACATTATTTTTTTTTGCAAAGGAGGGGTTACCTTTTGTGTGAAAAATGGGATAATTTACTTAGTGAAGACGTATAGCTGAATGGATGGATTGTCTTGATTTAAGAACACAAGATTAATCCGAGATAGCATGAAAGCTTTATCTGGGAGGAATCACTTGTTGGCATCTATCTTCAAATTATCTGTTGATGTTGCAGTTACTTTTCCTAAACAAAGAGATTTATTTAATTGGCTTACACCACTATGGTAATTTTTTTTTCTTCACTCAGAACAAGCCTACTCTATGCTCAAATCAGTTCATTCAGCTTCATTCCAGAGTGTTTGTTACTTCTGAAATGTTGATTTGGCAGCTGAAACAACCCCCTTTTTCTTACGCCATCTCCTAGAGGGGAAGAAGAGAGGGAGGGAGGAAGTTTATTACTTTTCCACAAAAGGAACATGTCTAGGCTAAATAAATCCAGCAGAAAAAGTGATTACAGGATGTTTCAGCAGCTTTAATCTCAGGGAGTTTTCATTTAAAATACAGTAACGCTTGTGGAAGCAGAGAGTAAAGAGCAAGAGTAGTGATCTATGAGATTCATCTCTGTGTGTGTGTGTTTCCCCCCTCTCTTCATTGCTGCAGCTTTCTAGATAAGCCAGTAGTTTCTGCTGCTAGTATTTTGCAAATCAGTTGAAAGGAAGTACTAATACAAAGCTTATATAAGAGTTGAGTCAATGGATCAATTTCTATTCTTGTTCAGCAGTTCAATCTTTAAAGGAAGGCTTCGTTTGGAGAATTACAGCCAGTGCAAAGATAGTTTAAGGAGGTATGCATCAAATATGATTTTGCAATGTTTTATAAAGCATTAAGCAGAATCTGTATACTGATTGGCTGGGTTCACATAAAAGCATGAGAATAGATGCTGAATTAGGCTAAGGCACATTTTAACTTGGACTTTTGTTTCTTGCATGGCCAGCTAAATGTTTCTGGAATCTCTGCCATTGTTCTTCACATGCTCTTGGGAGTCATGGACATAATACAGAAGCTTCAAGATCAGCAGTCTGTGATGGACCTTCCCTCCATCCATTTCTCCTGTCCCCTCCCTATCAGCTTCTAAAATAATAGACATCCATATAGCTTGCAATAATGAGTTCCAATTACACATTGTATGACGAAGTGCTGCAAACTGTAATGCACTTTCCATGATGTTGGCTTAGGGTGGGTGTTTTCTGAATTCAGCTATTGTGAACTGCAGACAAGGTTTGCATGGTTAGAGTTATGTGTGAACCCAGCCATTTGTGCCTTCTCCAACAAACCATGAGTTAAGCAAATCATGCTCAGAGGGTGGCATGAATCCCAGCCAAATGAGTCATTCACCAAAGCAGCCATAACTCATTAACAATATACAGTAAGTAGGTTTGCAAGCCTATAAAGCTGAAACAAGAGAGATATCAAGCAGAATCAAACCTATGGTTGGAGGTTGGATTCGGGAATAACAAATCATAGAAAAAAATTCCAAACGGGGAAATTCCAAACAGAAATTCCAACAGGGAATAATATGTTCTTGCCTCCAGTGTATTATTCTATGGGAATCTTTGTTGTTAAAGGCATGCAGGGACAAAAGAATTAATTGCCATCGCCTGTCATAATGGAAGAAGTCATTCTGCTTGCTGTTTTTTTGAAGTATTCTTTTATTCATGTATGTGCAAGGTATTATGAAGCTGGCACCCTCTAAACTAACCTCAGAGCCTGAGATTAGATAAGAAAGTACTCCTTGATAGATTAATTTTAGTAGGGTTACAAGTTCCTCATCCAGAAACTCTTGACTCTTGTGCTTCTTCTTGTTTCCCTTAATGCAGAGTCTATTATGATCCAAGAGATGACTAAACTTTTGAGCTAATCTCTATCTGTCATCACTAAAGCTGTTGTTCCTTTATTCCTTTCTCTTACTCCTAAGAATATAACATTTAAAATATGGCCAGATGTGAGTAAATCCAGAAGCAATAATTGTTGCAAATTGCTCCGTAGGCTGATATGAGGAAAAGTGCTGAGTGATCCACATTCAAACCAAATCAAACCAAGTCAAACCAAGTCAAATCAAAAATTGCCCTTTTCAAATTCAGAGAAGCCTTTCCTCTTTTACTCTCATCCCAGGGTCAACTTGATACCTGTTCCCTTGAGACAGAGCTGAGTAACATGATGCAAAAGGCACATGTTGCGGGTTCTGTCAATCAAAGAATTTTGGCTGGAGGGGTCCAGGAGAAGAGCCTTTTCTGACTTTTGGAATATCCTACCTCCCCCCTCCAATTCTAAGGTGAGATCCTCTGCCATACGTCTGATCCTCCATAGGGGCCTGAAGACCTGGCTCTGTTAATTGGCTTGTGGTCTCAATGGGGGTGTATCAAGCTGGAGGTGGTTGATGGATTAAGAGAAAATCCCACCTGCCCCCCCACTCCCACGCATATCCTGCTTTCTTTCTCCCCGTGTATTTAATTGTAATTTATTACTGTTATTAGGAATAGGATTAGGACACCATTCGACAACATTTTGGTGTAGCACCAATTATAGAGAAGATGAGAGAAGGCCGACTCCGCTGGTATCGACATGTCCAGAGAGCAGCACCTTCCACCATCGCCAAGACTGCCTACCAACTAGAAGTCAATGGCCAGCGACCTTGCGGGTGTCGAAAACAGAGATGGCAAGGAGGAGGAGGAGGAGGAGGAGGAGAAGGAGAAGGAGAAGGAGAAGGAGAAGAAGATTTATTGTTCATAGTTTCATTATTTCTTAATGTTTGTAAGCTGCCCAAAGTCACCTCAAAGTGAGATGGGCAGCAAACAAATCAAATCAAACAACCAGGATGATCAGGGGACTGGAGACTAAAACATACGAAGTGCGGTTGCAGGAACTGTGCATGGATAGTCTAGTGAAGAGAAGGACCAGGGGAGACATGATAGCAGCTTTCCAATATTTAAGGGGCTGCCACAGAGAGGAGGGGGTCAAGCTATTTTCCAAAACCTGAAGGACAGACAAGGAATAATGGATGGAAACTGATCAAGGAGAGATTCAACCTAGAAATAAGGAGGAACTTTCTGACAGTGAGAACAATCAACCAATGGAACAGCTTGCCTTCGGAAGTTGTGAGAGCTTCATCACTTGAGACTTTCAAGAAGAGATTGGACTGCCATTTGTCAGAAGTGGTGTAGGGTCTCCTGCTTGAGCAGGGGATTGGACTAGATGACCTACAAGGTCCCTTCCAACTCTGTTAATCTGTAACGCTTCAGATGCAAGCAGCCCCATTTGTTTGTTAGGGGCAAAAGTTCGTGTCAAGTTGACTGAGCTGAGTGGCATATTTCCAAGAAAGGAAAAGTATATACTTATGCTTTATGACAGGTGTAGTTATCAGAGAAGATTATTAAACCCATCAGGGAAAAAGTAGCCATTCAAATATGCTAGTCAGAAAGCTATATGCTATGAAGATGAACCTAAGAAGATAAGGAGAAATGAATGAATCAGAGCAAATATTATTGTAAATCAGCTCTTACTAGCAGATGGTTTTAGGAATCTTGTGAGCAAAGCAACTGGCTTGCTCGTTTTCACCACTCACTAGCACTGAAAAAACAATATACAAAACAATGTATATCGTTATCATGGCAAGCAGACATCCATAATCTTACTTTCCTGAATATGCTTAGTCATCAAGACACATCACAGGGAGATCCATAGTTTAAATGTGTGCTGTGTAAACGAATAAGTCCTTTGGTTCTAGTTCTCCTACCATACAGTTTCATTAGATAAACCCATCTGAACCATATATGAGAATTTATATACTGTACCTCTCATCAATTCTCCTCTATACTAGTATTTTTCTTGAAGCCATATAGTCACTAACTTTTCCTATCCTTATGTGGGGAGCTTAGAATGAAGGTTACTATAACCCAGCATATCTAATAATATTTTTAATTGAAGTTTACAAATATAAAGATTAAAAAAACTAATGTAAACTAAGAAAAATTCAAACAGGGAAAAAGTGCAGAGAGAATAAAAACGGGGGAAAGGAAGAACAAATACATAAAAGGAAAAATATATAAAGAAATGACTTGCTCTTTCTTAAGGATAAGTACAAACAATTTCAGTAACTTATCTTCCTTAATATTGCAACTAGAATCTCTTCATCCCTATCTCATCTTTTTATCTATCTATATCCACACCTATATCTTAAACAAGTAAATCAATTTCATATTTCTTTCATTTACCTTATACAGTAACTTATCATTTTCTATTCCAGCAATGTGTGGCAGCAGCCAAAAAAGCCAATGCAATCCTAGGTTGCATTAACAGAGGCATAGAATCAAGATCACATGAAATATTAGTACCGCTTTGTAAAGTCTTAGTAAGACCAAACTTAGAATATTTATCACGTTTTGATCACCATGTTATAAAAAAGATGTTGAGACTCTGGAAAGAGTGCAGAAAAGAGTAACAAAGATGATTAGGGTGCTGGAGGCTAAAACATACAAAGAATGATTGCAGGAATTGGGTTTGTCTACTCTAATGAAAGGAAGGAGTATGGCAGAGGTGGGTTCCTCCTGGTTCGGACCGGTTCGCCCGAACCGGTAGCAACCCGCTGGTGACGTCACAGAGATGGTTCGGTCGGTTTCGGTCCGTGGACACCGGCATCTTTTTTTTTTTTGAATTTTTTTTTTAAAAAAATTTCTTCTGCGCATGCGCAGAAGCCGAGTTTCCGGCACTGCGCATGCGTTGCCATCTTGTTTTTGGCTTTTTTTGGTTTTTTTATTTATTTTTCGGTACTGCGCATGCGTGCGCGTGCAAAGCGCATGCGGGGCCACATGGTAGGGCCACGTGGCGCAGGAGGAAGTGAACCGGCAGCGAGGTAAGTTAGAACCCACCCTTGGAGTAGGGGTGACATGATTGCAGTGCTCCAATATCTCAGGGGTTGCCATAAAGAAGAGGGAGTCAAACTATTCTCCAAACACCTGAGGGCAGGACAAGAAGCAATGGGTGGAAACTAATCAAGGAGAGAAGCAACCTAGAACTAAGGAGAAATTTCCTGACAGAACAATTAATCAGTGGACTGTCTTGCCTTCAGAATTTATGGATGCTTATCACTGGAAGTTTTTAAGAAGAGACTGGACAGCCATTTGTCTGGAATGGTATAGGGTCTCCTGTGTGTGCATGGGGTCGGACTAGAAGACCTCCAAGGTCTCTTCCAACTCTCTTATTATTCTGCTCTTTAAAAATACAAAACCATTCTTTTCTTCCTACATCTTAACAGATCACATCATATCTATAAACAATTGTAAAGCCTCATGATTCATAGTTAATCAGAAAATATTCTATTAAGAGCCGCCAGAAACAACATATTGAAATTTAATCCCATCAAATAATGTCCCACGAATTAATTTCTATTTCTTATTATCTCCTCTTCATCTTTTCTCAGAAACTGCTTCACAAGTTTAACCCTTTTCTTAAATTCAAGTACTTTGTCTATCGCTTTCTCTGAAAATACAGCAAAATAATATCTTCTGCCCATATTTTATCTATACACAAATCTTTTCAACCTTCGTGATGTTGGATAACCATTTGTCTGAAGTGGTGTAGGGTTTCCTGCCTAAGCAGGGGATTGGACTAGAACAGTGGTTCTCAACCTGTGGGTCGCGACCCCTTTGGGGGTCGAACGACCCTTTCACAGGGGTCGCCTAAGCGCGCGCTAGCCCACCACGCCCCCTTTGTCACCTCATCGCGCGCGGGGAGGGGGCAGGGCGAGGGTCGTGGCGGCGGGGCAGGGGTCGCGACATTAGGAAGGTTGAGAACCACTGGACTAGAAGACCTCCAAGGTCCCTTCCAACTATTCTATTCTATTCTATTCTATTCTATTCTATTCTATTCTATTCTATTCTATTCTATTCTATTCTATTCTATTCTATTCTATTCTATTCTATTCTATTCTATTCTATTAATAATTCAGCCCTGGTCAAGAAAAAAACCCATTAAAGCCCTAGAAAAAAACCTTAGTCAAATAAGCCAACTTTATATATATTTTTTTACTTTTGCATTTAAAAGTCTTGATGTTGATTCCTTTAGTGCCCTAGAAGTTTGGTTTTTTTTCATTCTCTATCTTCTTTCAGAAAGTCCTTCATAAGTATAATACAGCTCTTTGTCAGCCCAAAAAAGAAAGTTGTCCAAGTTATACTTCTGAGTCAGAGGTGGGTTCCTCCTGGTTTGCACCGGTTCTATAGAACCGGTAGTAAACTGGTGGTGACATCACGGAGCCAGTTCTGTCAGTGCTGGTGTGTCCTTTTTTTGGAAATTTTTTTTTTGGATTTTTTTTTAATTTTTTCTTGGTTTTTGCTTCTGCGCATGTGTAGAAGCAAAGTTTTTGACATTGCGCATGCGCTGCCATCTTGTTTTTGGCTTTCCCCCCTATTTTTCGCTTGTTTTGCTTCTGCGCATGCGCATAAGCTGAGTTTTCGGCACTGCACATGTGCGGCCATGTGGCGTGGGAGGAAGCGAACCGGCAGCGAGGTAAGTTAGAACCCACCCCTGTTCTGAGTAGAAATCCACACATCCAAGTCACTCTTCTGATTTATTATTTGTGTGTCCCTATTAAATGGCTCAGCAATTAAAGATGCTGAGCTTATCAGTTGGAAAGCTGGCAGTCTGGGTTCGAGACCTGAGCACTGAGACCTGAGCACCACACAATGGGATAACCGCCTGTTCCTGCCCCAGCTCCTGCCCACCTAGCAGTTCAAAAGCATGCAAAATGCAAGTAGATTAATAGTGGGAAAGTAACAGCGTTCAGTGTGCCTTTGCCATCTAGCTATTCTGGCCACATTACCCCAGAAAATGATTTTAGACAATGCTGGCTTCATCAGCCAAGAAATGGAGATAAGCACCGCATCCTAGAATCAGACACAATTGGACAAGGAAACCTTTACCTTTAAAACATCTACTGGTTTAATTTGTAAATCCTGTAAAGCACCTTTGTCAATATTTATTTATTTTATTTATTTATTTTGTCAAGCATGTATATGATTACAGGTAAAGTATAAATATTAATATGAGTATATAATAAGTACAAACATAGTTTTGAGTACATATTTTTCGAGTACATATTTTTCGAATACATGGGGACTATAGGACAGTAGGCACGCTGGTGCGCTTATGCACGCCCCTTACAGACCTCTTAGGAATGGGGTGAGGTCAACGGTAGACAGTTTAAGGTTAAAGATTTGGGGGTTTGGGGAAGAAACTACAGAGTCGGGTAATGTATTCCAGGCATTGACCACTCTGTTGCTGAAGTCAAATTTTTTGCAATCAAGTTTGGAACGGTTTACATTAAGTTTGTATCTATTGTGAGCTCGTGTATTGTTTCGGTTGAAGCTGAAGTAGTCATTGATAGGTAGGACATTGTAGCATATAATTGTGTGTGCTACACTTAGGTCAGATTGAAGGCAGCGTAGTTCTAAGTTTTCTAGGCCTAAAATTTCAAGTCTGGTTGCATAAGGTATTCTGTTGCGAACGGAGGAGTGTAGTACTCGTCTCGTGAAATATCTCTGGACATTCTCAATTGTATTAATGTCTGATATGTAGTGTGGGTTCAATTTTAAATCCATATCCAAATAAACTGATTCTCCATTGCAGGGGTGTCAAACTCGCGGCCCGTGGGCCGGATGCGTCATGCACTGGCCACGCCCATGCCCAGTTTACCAAAGAGGAAAAAGTCGTGATACGTCACGTGACGATGCCATGACAGTGTGAGTTTGACACCCGCTGCTCTATTGTATCCTCTTCTATCTTCTCTTTTAAACCCACTTTTATAGTAAAGGAAAACTTGAAAAGAAAGTTCAGAGAACATTGTAGCCAAATATTCCACAGTTAAAATACTTTTCTCCATTTTGTATTAGTACAGGAAATCCTCAACTTACAATATTTCATTTAACAACTGTTCAAAGTTACAATGATACTGAAAAAGTGACTTATGGCCAGTCCTCATATACTGTATATGACCATTACAAAATCTCTTTGATCACCTGATCACAATTCAGGTGCTTGGCAGTCGGCAGGCATTTATGATGATTGGAGTGTGCCAGGGTCATGTGATAGAGCCGAGGTGGCGCTGTGGTTAGAGTGCAGTACTGCAGGCTACTTCAGCTGACTGCTAGCTGCAGTTCGGCGGTTCAGATCTCACACGGCTCAAGGTTGACTCAGCCTTCCATCCTTCCGAGGTGGGTAAAATGAGGACCCGGATTGTTGGGGGCAATATGCTGACTCTGTGAACCGCTTAGAGAGGGCTGTAAAGCACTGTAAAGCGGTATATAAGTCTAAGTGCTATTGCTATTGCTATCTCCATTTGCAACCTTCCTAGCTGGCTTTCAAAACAAGCAAAGTCAACAGAGAAGGTGGATTCACTTAAAGACCACATGAGTCACTTAACCACTGCACTGCAGTGATTTGCTTAATAATCATTGTAAAATTGGGCATGACTCACTTCACAACTGCCTTGCTTAGCCACACAAATTCTCCCGAGTCACTTAACCACTGCAGTGATTTGCTTAATAATCATTGTAAAATTGGGCATGACTCACTTAACAACTGCCTTGCTTAGCAACATAAATTCTAGTACCAGTTTTGGTTGTAAGTCGAAGTCTATCTGTAGGCCATCTCCTTTAGTTATAATCTTTAGTTCTTTCTGGTTGTCTCTAGTAAACAGTTTTCAAGGCCTCCTGTTAAGTTTTTCTCTAATCCACAACCTACCTTAAGGAAAGTTTTCTTACACTTAAATTCAAAATCTTTGTATATTTTAAATAAGATTTTAAACAAACCACGGGAAACAGTCTTATAATTATTTCATAATTTTATTTGCAATCAATCTGGATTCAGTCTGCTTAAAAACTTCCCCAAATCAATAGTCTAAACATCGTTTTGCTGCTTATTTCCAAATAACAAAGTTGTTTTTTTAAGCTTACATGAAATGACTTTCACTGAAGATTGAAGTAAAAACACCATCTTTCTGAAGACAATTTGCAAGGCAATTGCAGTGAAAGTGATTTTAAAAAGAAGTGGGCAAATCCAGTGTTTCTTTGAAGGCTTGGGCACCTCAGCTTGGGCAAAACTTGACTCTCTCACTTCCCACCACTGTAAACCTTCTGGAGGTTTCTTGGGCACTGCTGTATGGCATGAGGCACTATGGGCAATCTCAGATCCTCTCCTTAATCCAGAGATGAGTTTGGGGAACCAGTTTTTTCACCAGCTCCCCTTTCTACTTCAGTCACTGGCTTTGTTCTTGTGAATCTGACTTCAGTTTGCTATGCTTCCTTAGAAGCATGTAATCCAGCATATCTAGATGGCACCAGTGTTGAATAAAAATGAACTAAGAGCAAATGCTGTTCTGAGTGCATTAACAGGAGCAGAGGGAAGTAATTGTTCATCTGCTCTAGTGAGACTGCACTGGGCATACTGTATCACAGTGGTTCCTAAAGTGGGCGGTACCACCCCCTGGGGGGCAGTGGGTTGACTTAGGGGGGAACTAAGAGGCAAGGGTGGTGGCAGGGGGGCGCTAAGAGGGGCAAGGGGGGCGGCAGGGGGTTCACCATACCGGTAGCGACAGCTGGCTGGCCACGCCCCCAAACCGGTCCTGTCCCCGTGCCCCCGCCACCAATGTCCACCCAATCACCTGTTCATCGCTTTTCCCGCCACGCTTTTCCCACCACTCAGCGCTTCCGGTCCACCCACCCCACCCCTGACCTATATAACTTGTTCCCCTTTGCCACAAAGGCACTCGCTTCGCTGACACCTCGCCAACGCCTTGCCTCACCAACGCCCCGGTCGCTACTCGCTCACCCTGTCCCGCCCAGTCTCTGCTCTGCAGCTTGCCTGCCTGAAGCGCTGCACCCCTGATCTGCCTGCCAGGTAAGCCTGTGAAGTCGTGGCCTACCTAGCTGCCCCTGCAACCCCCCACTGTCCCAGCCTGCCTTTCCTACTCCATCCTCCATGGCCTGCAGCACCAACATGCTTTCCTGCCTTCCACGGGGCCTTCCCGGTGTCCCCGTGGTCAGCTTGTGAAGGCAGGCAAGCAGAAGGCCACGTGGAAGGCAGGAAAGCATGTCGGGGCAGTGGGGAAGGGGGGTATCAGCCTACTCCTTTCCCCGCAGCCCTGCCATGCTTGGCGGCCTTCCCGGTGGTCCCCCACACCCACTTGCCTTCCGAGGTCAGCAGAACCCCCCCCTTTGCAGGGCGATCCAAAGACGGGAGGGGGATGCTGCAGAAAAGGCCGCATTCCACCCGTGCCGGCTCCGCGGTGCTTGTGGCTCCAAAGCAGCCCACTGGCTTCTCAACCGGCCACCTGCCTGATCTCTTTGAGGATCAGCCCAGCCGACCGCCGGCGCCACTCTGGGAACTTGGACTGCAGTGCTGGGTTGGAAGTCAGTGGGCTGCTTCAGAGCCCCAAGTCCCACAGAGCTGGCACGGGAGGCACGGGTGGAAGGCGGCCTTTTCTACAGCATCCCCCTCCCCTCTTTAGATCGCCCTGCAGGGCTCTGCCTTTGCAGAAACGGGGCGGGCGGTTTTACAGAGGATTGGTGGGGGGGGGATGTGCGGCCCTCCGGGATGGAGAGCAGGGCAAGAGAAGGCACAATAGGCTGCGCTGCCCCGGCCCCGCTCAACTGTGCTTCTTCCAGCCCATCCACCCCACGGGACTAGGAAGTTTTATGTCGAAGAAGAAGTACACTTATTCTCTATTGCTCCAGAACGTATGCAAGAACCAGTTATTTAAAATTGCTTGGAAGTAGTTTCAGGCTACATGTCAGGAGAAATTTCCTGATTATGACTAAGTAAATCCCACTGCAGATTCCCAAAGGACTTGGATAATATCTTCCTTCATTTAAATTTAAATTAACACTTTTTAGTGTCCAACAACTCCTGAATCCTACAGTTCCTCTTGGAAATGCTTGAGTGATCCAGATGCAGAAGAACAGGTATCTTAAAACAGATTCATTTTTACCTTTGTACCTCAGTCTGTGACTTTACAAGTGGCTCTTAACTATATGGAGTTAATTGGTTTGTTAGGATTAATTTTATATCTTATAAAGATATGCCAAGAAAAAAAAGGCAACGTCCACAAATAAAAACTGAGTGGCCAAATGGAAAATAGCTTTATTTCATCTTAGGTAGTAGCTAATATGTAATACACCTTAAGGATCGACTGTAAGAAAAACTCACGGATGCAAAGATGAGAAAATTCAAACTACCCACTAATAAATTGTTTGTGTTCAGTGCAAAAATTGTGATTAATATTGTAAGTATTCAAGTAAAAATTCAAATTTTGTTCCAGGCTGCGCCATATTTCAGTAAATGTTGAATTGTGGGGTCTGCAAAGAATAAAATACATAACAAAACTGAAAAAGGCCTTTAAAAAAGTTGGCTGCAGAAAGAACTTGCAAACTAAGTAAGTTCATTGAAATGTTATTATATGATTCAGGGCTGCTACATGTTAGCATAATATATTAAAAAAATCTATTAGATAACTCCCAAGATGTCCAGATAAGGCTTAGCCCCAGAATAGAAGTGCTGATTGTGAATATTCTCTGAGAGAACTTGTTCTCTTGATATTTATTGGTGCTGTTTCAGTTCTACCTCTCTTTGTACACAGAGATACCAATGCTTGGAATTGCAGTGTCATTACGGAAGTTAAATAAACAAGTTATAAAACATTATCATCGTATGAAGGGGAGAACATATAATACAATTGGAAGTTCCAATATTTTTCAGCAGAGATCCATGGCTACACTGGGTGTTGTTATTTATCCAGCAATTTTGCAGTGTCCAAGACATGCAAAGCTCTCTTTTTCTCTCTCTCTCTCTATTTATATTCTCAGCCTGACAATTTGAACCTAGCTCAAATTCTTAAATACTGGGATATAAAATATTCTTACTGCATAACACTGTACTGCAGGCTACTTCAGCTGACTGTTTAGCAGTTCAGCGGTTCAAATCTCACCGGCTCAAGGTTGACTCAGCCTTCCATCCTTCTGAGGTGGGTAAAATGAGGACCCAGATTGTTGGGGGCAATATGCTGACTCTGTGAACCGCTTAGAGAGTGCTGTAAAGCACTGTAAAGCGGTATATAAGTCTAAGTGCTATTGCTATTGCTATTGCTACTGTTCGATACAGAAAATATTTAAAATGATGCAAAATTGAAACAACGTGTTTTCTCTTCGGTATCATAGATAAGCAGACATAGAGAAAATGTGGGATTTTGTTTCTATATATGACAAAGGCAGCAAGACTTTTATATGCGTAGAGGGGGGGAAATACACAAATTCCCACAACTGAAGAGTGAATTAACGGAATTGGTAGAGATGGCAAAACTGACTACTTTGATGAAAGACTGTCTAGTTTCATTTCTATTTGGAGACTATTTTTAGACTTCTTGCTTGAGAAAGATAAAAATAAAGTTTTGCTTTTAGGATTTGACAATTAGATTTGTTATGATTATAGAAATATTGTGTATCCTTATTCTTATTATTAGACATGTATACTATATTTGTTATACTTATATGTAAGCTTAAATATAAAGTAGGAGATTTTTTATTACAGTGGTATCTTGGTACTCAATTGCTTTAAAACTCATCAAATTTGATACTCAATGCATTTTAATGTGAACATTTTGTCCCAGTACTCATTGTTTGTTTGGTTCTCAACTCACAAGCTAGGTGTTGGCTGGGTCGAATGAATGAATGAATGAATGAATGAATTTTATTACAGTCATAGACCAGAGAACAGAACAAGTAAAAACACTCAATAAATATACAATTAAAAATTATAGAATAAAATAATAAATAACAGATAAAATCTATGATAAAATCCAGTCTGTCAATTATACATGGTCTAACTATACTAAAATCATACTGGGTCAATTTATAGTATATTTTTTTTTGTGCCCAATGTAGGTGAAGAGGTTTTTTTTTTAATTACCCCATGACGTGGTAGCTCAGCTCATTCTTTGCACTCTCATGTTGGTGACTAGACGGAGCGGATGTGGGCTGATTGGCTTACAGTGTCTTCTGTGTTTCAAAGTTGGCAGAAATTTGTAAAGAAAATGTAATTCAGTTTTAAACCACTTTCTAAAAGAATGGGGCGGGGCGGGGCGGGGCGGGGCAGGTAGAAAAGCTAGTTGGTAGGGAAGTGACCTCAGTAGATGAAGCTAGATTTCCATCAGGGAATGACTCTACAAAGACCTTCAGGAGTGTCCTGAAAAAACAAAAAAAGTATCTGCATCTTTCAGATGTGTCATAAATAGCCACTTATTGCATTAAAAAATGACTGCTGAAATAACACAACGATCCCCTCTGAGTAGTTTAAAGCATTTCTAGAAACCATTGGTGTCTCAAGGACTTATGAATTCCCCGCTAGGGTTAAGAAAATGACATAGCCTTCCAAAGGGCCGAGTTTCCGGCACTGCGCAGGCGTCGCCATCTTGTTTTCGGCTTTTTTTTTTGATTTTTTTTCTGATTTTTCGGTACTGTGCATGCGCACGTGCACAAAGCGTGCGTGCACCCATGTGGTGCGGGAGGAAGCGAACCAGCAGCGAGGTAAGTTAGAACCCACCCCTGCTCTTTGGTCACCTGATCACAATTCAGATGCTTGGCAGTCGGCAGGCATTTATGATGGTTGCAGTGTGCCAGGGTCATGTGATAGAGCCGAGGTGGCGCAGTGGTTAGAGTGCAGTACTGCAGGCTACTTCAGCTGACTGCTAGCTGCAGTTCGGCAGTTCAGTTCAGATCTCACACGGCTCAAGGTTGACTCAGACTTCCATCAGGGGTGGGTTCCTACCAGTTCGCCCGAAACGGGGGCAACCCGCTAGTGACATCATCAGAACCAGATCGGTGGTTGCCGGTCCATGGGGGCTGCCATCTTTTTTTTTTAATTTTTTCCAATTTTTTTTGTTTTTTTTCTGAGCATGCTCAGAAGGTGACTTCCAGCACTGTGCATGCGGTCGCCATCTTTTTTTGGCTTTATTTAT
>QLTV01001839.1:2031000-2112066 GCA_003457575.1 Thermophis baileyi
AAAGAAATTGGCGTCCCCACATACTTGCCCAATCCGTCACTGAAAACGTCCTGAAATTCAGTGAAAATGTCATCAAAATGCCCGGTGTTGATGGCGTTGACCCCAGTGACCCCAAGTCCGAGTGCATCGACCCAGTCGAGTCCCAGCAAACTGGGGAGGTCTCCGTCGACGATGGTCAGCTGCAAGGGACCGGTGAAGGCGTTGAACTTCAGCTCTTTATTTCAGCTCTTGTATCAGCAACCAGCAAAGAGCAGTCTGACAGCTTGCCCTTTTATAGGGAGCTGTCAGACAGACCAGCCAATAGCGTTTGAGCTTTTTCCCGCTCAAACGCTGGACCTGGTTGGAACCATGTAACACAGTTTAAACAGTTAGAACATAACAGGAACCTTTACCTTTACCTTATGTATAGGGTCAATTCAAAGCAGTGATTAATTAATAAGACAGGATCTCTGATTATACAAAGGTCTTTTTTTCTGATTTTGGTATCCTTTTATAACAAGTTTTTTAAAAATGTTAATTGGTTTCTTTTGACAAGTTATAAAGCTGCAATTCTTAAAAAACGAAGAAAGGAAGGAAAAGGATTTCTGAACCTTGCAATAGGATCTATTTTATATTGTCGGAAATATGAAAAGCTACCCCATTTTTTGAATGATATTCTTCCATTTGCCTTTAATGTCTTAGTTACTGAAGAGCAAGCAGAAACAGCTACCTCAAAGAATTCCACTGGGCTCTGATAGGTCTAGTTACCCTTTTCTGCTACTTTTTACTCACCAAAAATGTAAAGGATAATCATTCACCACAGAAATCCTGTCAGAGTTCCACTTTCTCATTTTCTTACTAATAAATTCACCCAAATGTCAGCATGAGGAGGGATATCGTTCTACATAAGAGCTTATGCATTCCCCACCTACCAGTTCAGATTTTTCAGGGTCTTTTTTTTAATCAGCTTGGTTAGGATTTTAGCCCTGAGTCATCAAGAGAGACCTACCTGGATGGGTATTTTCAGTTCTTACACAATGATATTGTTATACTCTGAGCTGCAAAGATTAAGGACAGACATGGTCACACTTGCAAAAATATTTGTGTCTGAAGTATCTCATCATAATTGACTTTTTGCAAACACAATTAGAAGTGCTAGGCATTGCTCGCCTGCAAGTATGTTCTTGTGGAAAACTTGCATAATTCTTTTTCAGACCCTGTTTACTTCTTGTACTTACGTAGTGATGATAATATACATTTTTCATTTAAGCCGGTCTACTTATTGTAATGGAAACAGAATTGCTGCAGAAATATTAATTCTTTCCTTCCCGTACTGCAAGTATTATAAAGTCACGTCAATGATATTTTAAGACAGGACTGGTGTCATATACAAGGAATTTCCAGCCTAGATTCTTCTGATGGGCCTTTCCCCTGTTTATAGTCCTAACTCTGGATTTAATTGGAATATGAAGGACTAGTTACTTGAATTTTCCACAATGTCTCGATGTAGCTGAAAGGCATTGTAAGAAGTAAAAATGGCCATGGATCTCTGCCATGGAGTTTGGCAGTTACCTGAGCATCCTGGGTTCTGGCACGTATCCACTTGACAGTTGAGGTGGGATTTTGAGCCTTTTATTTTGTGATGAAGCTTCTACCCTGTTGGTCTGCCCTAGCTTTGAGTTTTGTGAAATGGTGACCATTTCCAGCCAGTATCCCTTTGCATGTACACAGGGCTGTCTGTTCATTCTGCATACAGATAATTTCCTTGGTGCCTGCTCCTTGCCCTCTCATTTGTTTAAATATTGTCTTAAATAACAACAATTTAATAGGACCATATTTGTTTGCAACAATGCCTTTGGATCCCATAAAAGTCCCTCTGGGATGGTAGAGGCCATCTTGAGAGCTATTTCCTCTTCTGATAAAGGGCAATTTTGTGGCTGCTCATCTTAATCATACCAGCCATTTTATCTGCTGTTAAAATTCTAAATGTGCCCCCCCCCACCACCAAAAAGCTTAATCTGCTTCTGAGTTATACAAACTTTTGAAGGGACTTTACTTGTTAACTAAATTGGAGATTTAGAAAAAAGAAAGAAACTATCAAAGCATAGTCTCCCTCTATAATTGTATTATTATTATTTATTTGCAATCTGTTTTTCAAAAGAAAGGATATAGGCAAATCCAAGCAATTTTTACTAAGACCATTTTCTAAAATAGTCCTCTAAAATCCCTTTATTTTTAATTTTACATTACTGTATACTTCAAAACCCATAACATAGGATGGAGCAGCTAAGTTATAATTTGTGGGGTCCTAACACTGAAAACAGGGTGCAAAAAGACCTTTTAATGCCTGACACAGAATTTCCTAGAATGTGTGCAACTCACTGTTTTAACCCAACGGTTTTACACTTGAAGGGTGGTTGTGTTTAAGAAGCAAAATGTTTGCAGAGGCTTAAGGCAGTATTTAATCATTTAGTCACTTCCCCAACCTCTGCCAATGAATTCTGGCCCTGCCCATTGTTAGAGTGTATCTTGTCATATTGTGCAAAGCCTGAAATGATTCTTAGATCAACAGAAGTTATACAGACTGATTTCAAGACATGCAGATTAGCTTAGAATTTAAAACATACAGTACATTCAGGCTTAGAGAAAAGTTGTGGTTATACAAAACAGAAAAAAAAAATATTCATTTCTCTCTCCAAACACTTGTAATACAATAGTGTCACCTGGTGGTCTTACAAATCTATTGAGCATTTCACTATACTGTTGCATATTCTAACAATTTTTCTCAAATTAGCAGTTTATGCATCATAACAATTTCTTCTAATATTTCGTGGGGACCAGAGGTGCAAAATGGCAGGTGTGACTGAGCTCTAAGTGCTCTGTACCTTAATTATATATGTGTTAAAAAGGGAAGAAGTTTTGATTGCTTGATTTTTATCCACCATTTTGATTCATTGACAGTTTCCACTCAGAGGTGTCAAACAGGCGGCCCACTGGCCGGATGCGTCACATGCAGGCCACGCCCACCCCAGCTCCGCGAAGGGGAAAAACATTGCGAAACATCACATGACGGCAACAGGACGTGGCAAGTTTGACACTCATGCCATAGATACTCCTATAGTAGACACTCTTCTGTCAAAGATTTTGTAGGAACGTTTGCTATCTCTTAAGTCTCCATGTTCCTATGCAAACCTTAGAAAATGATACTATACATCTGCACACTTTGTTCTACAGCTTTTTCTCAGTTTCAGTTTTTCTCAGCTTTCATTAATGCAATACAAATTTATTTATTCTCCAAGTTCTGTATAAGTTTGCTTTGCTCTACTTCAAATCTGAAAGTGGTTTTCACAGTGAAATTGTATCTTGAATAGCTTGCATTCCTGCAACACAGTCAAGTTCCACTGAGGAAATAAGTTTGTTTTCTGCCTAACCAGTTGATTGCTTTTTTTAAAAACAAAACAAAACCAGAAAATAGCTGGTTTAGTTTAGTTTTTTTTCTATTGTTGTTATGGTGCAGTACAATCAGCACCTACATTTGCAGTTACAGTGTATTCTGAAATTACTAGAAGCCACAATTTTTGGAACATGGTTGCCTTTAAAGAACAAATAATTCTTTTCACTGTGTTCCAATTCTTCTGAATGGACCCTGGGACCTTTCTTTATATGTTCTTATGGCCACAATATCTGGTCTTCTAACAATAGCAGTGTAGCTTTCCAACTGTGCATTTGTATTCTTGATTATCTGATAGCAATTCACTTCGTACTTTGATCTACCTTGGAAATATAATGGTCAGGTTTCATGAAGATGTTCAATGCCTTAGCGTTCTTCATACCATATCTATTACCAGCTGGTATCCAAATACTTTGATGTGTTCCGTTCTAGACTTTTTTCTATGCTCTAGTTATTAAAGGGTTTTCTTTACTGCTTTGGAATAAAGCAGGTATTGTAGATATATGGTTATAATTACTGCCTCACCCAAATATTTCTCTGGAAGTCCAAAATCTGTCAGCATTTATCTGACCATTTTAGCCTGTGTTCTAATCTACCATTTAGCACAGCGGTTCTCAACCTATGGGTCGCGACCCCTTTGGGGGTTGAACGACCCTTTCACAGGGGTCGCCTAAGCGCGCGCTAGCCCGCCACGCCCCCTTTGTCACCTCATCGCGTGCGGGGAGGGGGCAGGGCAGGGGTCGCGGTGGCGGGGTGGGGTCGCATTAGGAAGGTTGAGAACCACTGATTTAGCACCTCCTTTTTTGCTCATGTGTATATAGACAAGACCTTTGTTTCCTATCTCTTTGGGTTCTCAGGAAGTTGTTGCTTTCATTTACCATCAACTCATTTCGATGGTCAGTTTGAATGTAAGTGACATGTACTAAAATCTGTTGCTTGCATGGCCATGAGGTTCCTGAACTTTTCCAACACTTCATTTTCATTGAATAATGCAGTGGCCCCCAACCTTTTGGGCACCAGGGAACGGTTCCGTGGAGAAAGGTTTTTCCTCAGACCTGGGGGGTGTGGGGAAGAGCATGGTTTCACATGCTGCCTGGGATGAGGCTTTGCGATTTCTGGCATGCTCCAGACTGGTGCTGGACCATGGACTGGGGGTTGGGGACCTCTGGACTAATAGATGTCACTATATATGAAATCCAGTGGTTTATAGTTCTAGTATGGCTCACCTTGGGAAGAGTTCTTCTTGTGACCTTACCTCAAATTACATTTCATGGTTATAAGGCATGGTGATATCACAAAACTTTTTGTTGCTGCCTCTGCATTTCTCTTATGTCTTCAGGATGTCAGACCCAAACATCTGGGCCTCAAATTATTGTTTTGGGGGTTATTGTGTTGTTTATGTTCAGGGAGAAGACAACAGGGAACAGGGAAAAGAAACCTTGACCACAGCAATCACAGATTATCTCCTGTACTACCTATGTGCAAGAAGTCAAGAAGTTTCCCCCGTTCTGGATTGTGCAATTGTTGTCTTTAAACAGATTATTTTGCTTGCCACACGCTTAACAGATAGGAGCTCATCTTGTAGACTAGGGACATATAACACACCAATCTTTTTGCTTTCACCGATATACAGTATTCAGTTTCAGTTTGTTATTAAAATGTAAGCCT
The DNA here is from genome assembly GCA_003457575.1 of Thermophis baileyi. Lineage (NCBI taxonomy): Eukaryota > Metazoa > Chordata > Lepidosauria > Squamata > Dipsadidae > Thermophis > Thermophis baileyi. The sequence continues at coordinate 2,036,099 of QLTV01001839.1, forward strand.
ACATAACAGCAGTTTGCTATATATACCGTATGTATTCTTTCATGGTATCTTTTCACTCAGGGGTGGGTTCTAAATTTTTTTACTACCGGTTCTGTGGGCGTGGTTTATTTTGTGGGTGTGGTTTGATGGGCATGTGACTGAGTGGGCATGGCCAACTTGACGTCACTCACGGCCAAGCCCACTCACATGATCCCCCAACAAGCCACGCCCACAGGAAAAGGTAGGGAAATTTCCCCTCCTTTAGCGGCCCCTGCCCCATCTGCCACCCCCAAATTGCGCCCCACTGCAAGACACGCATCTTACCGAAGACTGGCAGCTCCATCGCGTCTGTCAGCCGTTGCGTGCAGGGCAAGAAGTTGTTAATTGCCTTGCACTCACGAGAAGTTTTTAACTTTGCAAGGTTTTTCCCTGCACGCAATGGCTGAGAGACGACCTGGAGCTGCCAGCCTCCGGTAAGATGCACGTCTCGCAGCCCTCCCGTCCCATCTGCCACCCCTAAATTGCGCCCCACTGTGAGATGCGCATCTCTCCCACCCCACCCACCCCCATCCCGCTTCCCTTTTACCTTTCTTTCACACGCCCCGCTTCCCTCCCCAAACCTCGGGAGGTGGCTACTCCCATCCTTGTGGCCTGTGGAGGAAGAAGCCTCCGCGCCACAAAGCCCTCGCGGTGGCAGGAAGGGGAAAAGAAAAAAAAGGCTTGGCCTCTGAAGCCTCTCGAGGGAGACGTCCTTGTGTGTGTGTGTGTGTGTGTGTGTGTGTGTGTGTGTGGCGGCGCTGTGAGGAGAGCCAGGTGAAGGGAGCCCAGGAAACCACGCCAGCTGCGAAGCGATCGGCCCCATTCCTTCTGCTGCCGCCGCTGCCACCTCTGCCTCTTCCTTCTCTCTGCTAACAGAAGTTGGAGAGGAAAAGGCAGTTGCTTTGCCAGGCATTTCTCCGCATTTCCATCCCAAGTCAGCCGCAGCCGCCACCTCCCATCTGCTGTTGGGGAGGCGATGCTTGTGGCAGGATGCTCGATGCGCGGAGGCAGGAGGTGGCGGTTTCATTTGCTGCCTGTGAGCTGTGGGCGGCAAGCAGCAGAGCAAGTAAGCTAGCGATCTGCCGGCTGCCTCTAATCTGCAGTTTACTCGTGAGCACGTTTACTCGTGAGCATGGTGCTCATGAGTAAACTGCAGATTAGAGGCAGCCGGCAGATTGCTGGCTTACTCGCTCTGCTGCTCACAGCCCGCAGCTCACAGGCAGCAGTGAGCTCTGGGGCTTAAATCGTTTGAGATGAGTACTCCTAGGTCCACAGAATGAGGGTCGTCTACGAGGTTGTATCCGCCCAGCTTGTATTTGGTGTTATGATTTTTGTTTCCAATGTGTAGGACAGAGCTGTCAGGGCTGGAAGCCATCTTTTACCTTTTTGTATTCAGGCCTGCCACATTTTCTACTGTGGGAAAATGGGAGGGGGGATTATATGGAGTAGGTGATATGTAGTAGTCTAAATAACATTCTTTCCAAAAAGTCAAGGCCGCTGTGGCCGGCAGCTGCAAGGAAGTGAAGGGGAGGCATCTTCAGTTTTGGATGGTACCTGATTGGATCATGTGATGGACATGTGGGTGCTGGGCATGGACTTGAACTTTCGTTTGGGTGGGGAAAACCTGGAAGCTTTCAGATTCGGGTTTTCCCAGATGTTGCCAACATGGCATCTCTAATACATTGGAACTTTGAGGAACTTCTAGCCTTGTTTTGTTGGGGGTGTTTATTGGAACGCTGACACACAGGCAGCAAACAAAATTTTTCTTATCTTGAAATCTGGGTTGGCTGCAGGCCTGTCTGTGGTTGTCAGGTCACATAGATCATCTTTGGAGAGAACCATTTCCAGCTTGAAATTGCAGCGATTATAATTCTGTTTATTCAGCTTGTTCCCTAAGAGCTTGAACTCAGAACTACTAGCCGTGTTTGGTCCCTTCCTTAGCTCACTTACCAAGGAGCTTTTCTATCCGGCACTCTTTCCAAGATCCTTTTTATTCATAGGTTTGTTCTCTGCTTTGTAGCTTTGTTGCTGTGACTGTGGACTTGTAGCCAGCTACAGAATGGATTATATTAAGCAGCAATTAATATAAGAGTCAACCAATAATTTCCAGTTAGCATTTTATTGGTAAATATTACTGTACTTGGAAAGACATAAAAGCTTACTGAGAAGGCAAAGCAGAAAAAAAAAGAGACATTTTCCATCTCTCTCTACAGTACTGTACAGATAGTCTTCAACTTACAACAGTTCATTTACTGACCATTCAAAGTTACAATGGCACTGAAAAAAGTGACTTATGACCGTTTTTCACAGTTACAACTTTTTCAGCATCCCCACGATCATGTGATGAAAATTCAGATGCTTGGCAAGTGGTTCATACTTATGACCGTGTCTCGGGCTCATATGATCCCCTTTTGTGTCTCGGGTTCATATGATCCCCTTTTGTGTCTCGGGTTCATATGATCCCCTTTTGCGACCATCTGACATGCAAAGTCAATGGTGAAGCCAGATTCACTTAACAACCAGGCGACTACCTTATCAACTGCAGTTATTTACTTAACTGTGGCAAGAAAGGTCATAAAATGGGGCAAAAGTCACTTAACAAAAGTCTCACTTAGCAACAGAAATTTTGAGCTCAGTTATGGTCTTAAGTCGAGGACTACCTGTATATATATTATAATGTGTCCTCTATTAACCATCCTATTTATTTACTTATTTGTATCCCACCTTTATTATTTTTACAAATAACGCAAGGCGGTGAACATATCCAACACATCTTCCTTCTTCTATTTCCCCACAATAACAATCCTGTGAGGTGAATTGAGCTGAGAGGGAGAGAGTCACCCAGCTGGTTTTCATGGCTAAGGCAGAACTAGAACTCACAGTCTCCAGGTTTCTAGACTGGTGCCTTAACCACTAGACCAGACTGGCTCTCATTTATGGGATATAATCTCCCATAACTATTACATATTCCAATAGAGATATAGGAACCTTTCTTGTCTTGGTCTTCTGTTGACTGTAATTGCTTGCCAAGTTATTAGCCATTGAATGTTGCAGTTGCATCGAGGGCTGAACTCCTAGAAAAGTGCATCACTATAACATTTGAATCATTAAGTAAAACATTTTTTTTTTAAAAAAATGTTTTGCTTTGGATTTATTTTAGACAGGTAGACAACTAATCCTGTTCTGTCTTGCTGTGACATATTGGGGAGACTCCCTAAAGGAAATACATTCGATTGGATTACAAAAATAATTTCCAAGAAGAGCAGTTTTAGCCATGAGATGAAAATGAGTTCATAGTAGCTGCATTGCAACATTTGAATATTTATTTATACATTAGCTATATATCTTACCTTTCCACCAAGAGTCTTAACTGAGGATATACTGGCTCAACAGCACTCAATGGACATCAGCTGGAATCTTGGTCCCCATCATAATGTCGTCCTTCCTGTTATAATACTTCAACCCCCTTACTCATGATACTCTCCCTTTCCTTAAATCCAAAATATTGACTGGAATATAATGCTCTGATATCACATATCATCATACGGTTGATTACAGCAAAAGTTGAATGATGACTTCTAGGACAAAAGGAAATTGTTATTGTAGTAAATGGTTGGTAACTGACTTCTGTTTTTTTTTTTAAAGTAATTTATTTATTTATTTAAAAGATTTATACAGCCACCCATCTTATGTAATATAGCTTTGGGCAGTTCACAGACAGCATTAATAGAATAAAAGTAATAAAAAGGATAAAACAAAACAGAACAGATCAGAACCTTCACAATGCCATAAAGTAATTAGTTTAAAAAAAAAGAATATCAGAAATAGCAAATCAATCACACTTGGCCAATAAAGAATTCTATTCTATTCTATTCTATTCTATTCTATTCTATTCTATTCTATTCTATTCTATTCTATTCTATTCTATTCTATTCTATTCTATTCTATTCTATTCTATTCTATTCTATTCTATTCTATTCTATTCTATTTTATTTGGATTCATGGATAATAGCAGGTTGAAATATAGCTTGAAGAGCTTTCCATGGTTCACAGTGACACCCTGTGGTGTATATAAGATTGCAGTTTAGACAGGGCTGGCTTGGAGTTTGTGGTACATTACATGTTTAAAAAATTATTCTGTATGTTTAGCTAACAAAAAGAATTATTTCTAATGCAAAAGAGATCATAACAATTGACCACCAGAAACCATAGCATGCAAACCATTGCCCACCATATAGCATTGTATGTAAATCATAATAAAATGTGTAGATGACAAAATAGAAGTTAATAATCTCATAGAATTAGAGTTTGTTTGTTGTCTTTAGCAATTCTTGATCTTGCATGTCACGATCATGGCTTAACTGCATGCTACAGAGAACCTAGTGCAGCTTAAGAGAATTCACAAATTTTTGCTTTGTATAGGATGAAAACATATCAGTGCAAACATCCCAAAATGGGTGGGATGTATTGTCTAATAAAACAAGAATTATGATGGATCGGAACAAAGTAATTTGATCTGAATTCTTTGGGAATCAACCCGATCTTTATAGGGAGTCCATAACCAATAGATGAAGGCAAGCATATGCTCTCTTTGAGTTTCCCGGTGATTGGTATTCTGACTTTGGAACTAAGAAAGTCCTTTCAGCAGTCCCAAGAAGGCTCCACACCCATTTGCACTCTTGATTCAGGTGACCTGAAGATACAGATAAACCCACAAGTGGCCTCAACTACTCTCAGAGAGCTAATGACTGACCTTCAGAGTGCTAAATGACCAGATGACTGAAAAGAATATAAATTCTTCCATTCCCCACCATTCAGTCAAAACTGAAGAAGCTTCTTGGATGAGAAGCAAGACATTTTCAAGGAAAAAAAACCTAAGAAAGTCCAGTGGTCTTTTGAAAAGCACCTTTGGGATAATCATGACCTGGATGATTGAGAATCTGCATAGATATTAAGTAATCTATGGTCACCATGATTAGTAGCTCTTAGTTATCATTGATTATCATTGATATCTTTGGCTGGCTCAGGTGAGTTGGATAGCTGCAGTGACTATTGTGTATATTAAATATTTTTTGCCTATTTTCTTGTTGCTTTATTTTACTCCTCCTATATTTGTGCATCTGATAAAATGGACTTGACTCTAAAATCTCTTGCCATTATAAATATGCTAGTCTTTAAGGTGTCACAAGGTTCATTGCTGCTTATTTTCTTCTGCCACAGAGTAACATTGGCCGACCTTCCAGAGTAGTCCATTCCAATTTGCTGCCCTCTATATGTGTCAAATTACAAATTCTGTCATGTAGCTTGGGCATGCAGCTGTATAAGTTTTGAAATTTTTACATGAGTATTAAAAGATGCTTTCGAGAAATGGATTTCCATGTAGTCTACATGGATTGTTGGGGTGTATGGGGTGTTCAGGGAGGGGTAGCACCTCTGGTGTAGGGGCATGTCATGTCCTTTTAGGGCAGCTTTTAGGGCAGCTCGTCCACCTTTGGTCCCCACCTGTCACTCAGCTCTCACCTGTGGCTCCTAGTAGCTGTAGCATGTGCAGTGGCCACACCCTGGGCAACAGCTTCGACAGGCTGGCCAAACCAGGTTGAGAATAGCCGTTGGGTCATTGACCTTCGGTGAGATAGGGACTTGTCTATCCCGAGCATGTGAAGACAGATTCCGGCGGACTGAGCGGATGAAACCTACTAGAATAGGAAAACGGTCATGAAGGCGGTCTCTGCAAGCGATGTGGTACGCTAAGCAAGACACGAAAGATGCCCTGGTCAACCACTGCGCCCAGCCCATCTCCAACTGTCTCAACTCTTGTCCTGCTATTGGAGCAAGATGGAATCCGGGAAGAGAGAGTGAGGCTGACTATGTGCACCTCTCCCTCACTTTAATCCAATTCACGCGCAAGTCTCGACATCCCCCCAATTAGATGTCAAAGTCCTCTTCGAACATGATGGACGAACATCACATGGATTGTTGGTGACAATGAATGTGCTAAAAGCTAACATAAGAGTAAAACCAATTTAAGTTGCGAAAAAAATGATTGCGCTGATCTTAAATGTTATTAAGGACAAATAAGTCCAATTTATTTGAACAGAGCTTCATATAAAGAAACAAATAGTTTCTAATCAGCGTAAGCAGGTAATCCTGATTTAGCAACTGCCTCATTTAGCAACCACTTGTACTTACGACTGTGATAAAAAAATAACTTTATGACCGATCTCTGCAGTTGAACTAAGGTCATAAGCACAGTTGTGGTTTCAGTAGGTGACTATTTCACTTAATGACCGAGTTGTGGGTCCCCATTGTGGTCACTAAATGATGACTACCTGTACACACACAAGTATGTACATATATAATGCCTGGGCTTTTTTTGGATGGTAAACCAGGCAACTCATGAATAGCAATATTTAAATGTTTAATTTTGAATATAGACATCTTTTGAAGAAATGCCCACATCCAAATAGTTCTACTGAAAAAAATTTCAGAGAACCTCAAAGTAATCTGGCTAACCTGACTTCAGGAACAAAACAGCCGTCTTTCTGTTGGATTGCTCTGTGTTAGGAAAAATAAGGTGGCTGCAGAGATGGGCCTGCCAGCTGACAAAGGATTCATGGTTCACCGGTAAGAGCCAAGAGCTGGGCACAATTCACGCTGTTCTTGATCTCTTCCTTTTATGTACCAGCCCAGGTCTTTGGAGGGCCCTGCTTAAATGACCAATGAACAATGCACAAGAAATGGTAACAAGTGGATGAAGTCTCTGTCATAGTGAATAAATGAGGGCAAATAAAGATAATTCTGGAAGAAACTTAACACTTGGGAAATAAAAACAACCAGAAGAAACGGGCCTTGGTTTGTTTAAAGTTGTATCAGTCTTTTTTTAAAAAACCCACACAGTATCCATGGTAGTATCATTGGTTACTCCACAAAGCCTATATCTATAGCTTTCAGCTCCACAATGAGCAACCGTTTTCAGAAGTCAGAATCATAAATCAGTCTTTTCAAAGAATGACTACTTCCAGACCTTGTTTCCTCCAAAGTAGTATATATTTGAGCCGTAATTATTATTTTTACTTCAGCTGACCTTGAAATGCAGAGAACATAAAGAATAATCAAGCTGCCTGTCAGCAGTTGTTGCTTCAGCAGACCAATAGTAGAGTACAAAAAACCCTCATTACATCTTCCACAGTTATAAGTAGCCTTCATTTAGTGACTTCCTTGTTTAGTGAACATTTGCAGTTATAACAGTGATAAAAATGCAACTTTTTATGACCAATTATTGCATTTGAGACTTTCACAGATCTTTAAAACAAAGGAAAGCTGAGGTGAAATCATGTGCCCAGGCACAGCTTCACTTAGTGACTGCTTTGCTTAATGACCAAGTTGTCGTTCCCAACTGTGATTGTTTAACAAGGACTACCTACACACACACACACACACACACACACACACACACACACACACACACACACACACACACACACCCACACACACACACACACACACACACACACACACACACACACACACGTTACTGCCTGGACCAGACATTGCTGATCCTGCCATCTAGTGGTCATCTGGATTTTTACAGCTGCCTCCTCCTCCCTTCTTCTTTCTTCCTCCTCCTTCCTTCTTTCTTTCCATTGACAGATTTTGCTAAAACGGAGAAATTAACTTTAGTTAGAGAAAAGACATGTATGTGTTTAGGAATTTTCCTCCAGTGATTATTTTATCTTCAAATAGTATTGACAAATGGACTTGTTTAATAATAATAATAAAAAAACCACCAATGTTCCTCCAATTCAAGATAAATACAGGTCCTTGACCTGGATGATTGAGAAAATCAACCATAGAAATTTGTTCATGGGTTTTTTTCACTTCTCCTTCCCTGTCAGTCAACTTCCCTGCCCCTTCAACATATAGCCTGGAAGCCTTGTCTGGTTCCCTGGGTGTGTATGCATGTGTTTGTGTATGTTTGTGTAAAAATAACAAGATAGGAGCAAAGAAGGAGCAATTGGATCTAGAATAACCTTAGCTACAAATGATGTCCAGTGTAATTTCTTTCAAGGGGCCATAGGAATTTTAGTCAAGCTTTGTGACCTTCAGTGAAACATAATACTCTGTTCATTGTTTGTCAGCAAACAAAAAAAATATATTCCTTTTTGTGACCCTTAGACCTTTCTAAGGAAGAGTCACTGAGTTGATTGTTAGCTCAATGTCGAGACAGTCTGCATTTATCTTGAATTGGAGGAATGTTGGTTTTCTTTTTATTAAACAAGTCCATTTGTCAATACTATTTGAAGGTAAAAGGAGGTCAAAGGGCCCTTTTTCTCCCCCCCACCCCGAATTAGATAGTTGCACTGGTTGCTCCTCATTACTGGTTCATTTCTGTTGAGAATGCCTAGAGAATGGAGGGAAGAGGGACCATCTGTGATATTTTTCCTCACTGCTTTTGAAAGTGTTAAAATTGTATTCCTACTATCACCTTAACTGAACATTATTTCTTGGCCTTTTGGCGAAGATCAGGTGTAAAGTCTGTGTGTGGGTGCACTAACTGAGCAGACACTTGATCAATGGATTGTTATATCTGATTTTTCATTAGAACTGCAATCTAACTGTGCATTCTTAATTTTTTTTATTACTTTTACACAGAAAATTAAAATGCAAACTCCAAAGGGAATTTTTTTACAAAAGTAAAATAAAAATTAATTAATTAAGGCTGGAAGTACCTGAGACCCATAATAGATAACTCAATAAATCTACTTTCCTCAAAATAATCTCCTCCTCATAGTTGGCTTTGCTTTTTCTAGAATTCTCAGCCAATGGGATCTATCAAACTATAGTACAAAAGTAATCTGGAGAGCAAATAATCAAGTTGTGAGCCTCTTCATACTGAACTTGTTTGTGGTTTCTGTAAAACCTTCCTCTCGTCCCAAATCTGAGACACTATACAGACCAGAAATCTCAAAATATAAGTGTCTTATTTTCTTTTCTTAAATAGAATGTCAACTCAGTTTTCCTTTGACAAGTGGGAAAATGTCTTCAGGGCTTTTATGACTAGAAAGCGGGTTGATAAATCAAGTTCTATTTAATTCATTCAGGTTTTTTTTTACATATCCAACAAACATATAATGTATTCCCTCATTCTCAGTTTGAGGATTTAGTCCATTCTGTTTTCCAATTTGATTTCATTTAACCTAAAATTGAAAGACCCTCATTATACATAATATATACATATTACATTTCTTATTCCATTTCTCATATATATTTCTCAGATATTTTAGTTGGAGAACCAGAATAAGACAACTTCCCTGTATGAAGCTGATGATCAAAGCAATTTTGGGATGAGTTCAGAAACAGAACAGGATTTTAGACAAATGAAAATAAACTTTAGAATTCATTAATGTAATCAAATTGAGAGCTGAAAACACAAAATGTAGGTATCCCTCAGGCCATTCAATATCTAATTATGATTTGTGATTTCAATCTATCAATAAATTTGCTAATTTAATTTTTTTAAAATCCTTCCTACATTGTCAAAAAATTGTGACATTTAATTTCCTCAGTCTGAATTAAAGCGAAACAAGGAGATTCTTGTCAAGATTTGTTTTATATTAAAGAAAAAAAAAGTAACTTCATGAAGACAAATTCCTGATTCCCCCCCCCCGTTCCTCCCTCCCTTTTCATTGTGAGCATTTACATCTCAACAAGACCCATGGTGGCACAGTAGGAATGCAGTACTGCAGGTTACTTCTGCTGACTGCCGGCTGCAAGCAGTTCGATTCTCACTGGCTCAAGATTACTCACCCTTCCATCCTTCTGAGGTCAGTAAAATGAGGACCCAGATTGTTGGGGGCAATATGCTAACTCTGTAAACCACTTAGAGAGAGTTGTACAGCACTGTGAAGCAATAAATAAGTCTAAGTGCTATTGCTATATTATTTTTGTAAAATTAATTTAAAAAATGAAACTGTATTATGGAGCCTTCTTACACTGCAAATCATTGAGAGAGCAAAACATTTCTAATAGAGAACAAATGTAGTCCCGTAAGTCACAACTCCAGTGTGCAAACCAGGGGTGGGTTCCTCCCGGTTTGGACCGGTTCTCCCAAACCGGTAGTGGCCTGCTGGTGACATCATGATGACATCACCAAACCGGATCGGTCGGTGCTGGTCCGTGGGGGCCGCCATCTTTTTTTTGAATTTTTTTCGATTTTTTTTAAAAAAAAATTGAATTTTTTTAAAAAAATTTTCCTTCTGAGCATGCGCAGCAGCCGACTTCCGGCACTGTGCATGCGGTCGCCATCTTTTTTTTGGCTTTGTTTTTTTTCTTTTGGATTTTTTGTTACTGCACATGTGTGGCGCGGGAGAGAGCGAACCGGCAGCGAGGTAAGTTGGAACCCACCCCTGGTGCAAACTATAGATGGAGGGAAGGGAAGGTGGAAGGCAGCCACTACTACTTAACAGAATCCCACTAAAGGGAAATACCTCACCATTGGAAAATTGCAACTTTGAAAGATACAGCACTCAGCAATGTACAGAAGCTGTGAATGCACAAAACTGATTTTAAAAAACAGAGGAGCAGAAATAGTACAACAGATCTCATGTGTTGCCAGAGTGAGGTATCCGACAGAAAGAACTAATTTTACTGTGTTGATCATGTCACGGGGAGGTCTCAGAACTTATGTTGAGGAAGCTGAAAATGGGAGAAAGGCAAAAAGGCCACCTCTACTACCAGCCAAGACACAATTTTGTCATGGCTACACTTCAGGTTTTCTTCCAGTGGGTCAGCCTGAATGAGTAATTAGTTACGTGGTCAAAGTGGAGAGGTTAAGATTTGAAACAATGCCAAAATACAGCTAAAATGGCAGAATGAGTTCTTTCTCCCTTGTTGCTCAAAGGAATAGATCGAGATGAAGTTAGTTATTCTTTTGTCCTGTTGAAACCAATCAGATATACATTATTTATTTTCTTTCCAATTGTAAATTCAATCTTAGGCAAATACCCCTGTATTTTTAAACTAAGTAATAGGAGGAGCATTGCACAAAATTGTGGCACTGCATGAAATGGTGGAAATCAGAGTAAAAAGTCCAGTGGGCAGCATTAGCCACCCACAAACAGTCAAGTGACAAAGAAGGCATTCTCCTTAATTCTAGGTTGCTTCTCTCCTTGATTAGTTTCCATCCATTGTTTCTTGTCCTGCCCTCTGGTGCTGGAAAGAAACAACAGATGAAAACTAATCAAGGAGAGAAGCAACCTGGAATTAAGGAGAAAATTCCTAGCAGTAAGGACAATTAACTCAGTGGAACAACTTGCCTTCAGAAGCTGTGGGTGCTTCATCATTGGGGGTTTTAAAGAAGAGACTGGACAATCACTTGTCTGAAATGGTATAGGGTCTCCTGCTTGAGCAGGTGGCTGGACTAGAAGACCTCTAAGGTCCCTTCCAACTCTATTCTGATTGATTGATTGACTGAGATGTTGAAAAGCAAACTATGCCCCTTAGGTAGTTGGATACAACATTGCAATCAAAATGCAAATAAATAGAGTTTGCATTGCTATTTCAAAATGCATGCTTAGTTATCTGTTCTTGGTTAAGAATAGATACCTATGGTGGGTAATGACAAACAGAGCAGTCATAAAAAGTGAGAAAGAAAAGCAGTAAGGAAATAATTAAAAAGTGTGGTGGGGAAGCTATGAGTGAGGGGTATAAAACAGAGTGGTGATAGGAAGAATCATCCAGAAAAAGCCATTGGGGAAAGAAAGGAAATGTATTATGCTAACAATTTCTGAAAGCAGTAATTAAGTTTGCAGTCCTGTAGATCCATTATGGGGAGACAACCTCATTGTGAATGTAGTCAGACTTATTTTTGAATAAACATGCATAGGAATTTCCTGCTAAAATGTAATGAAGGAAATGTAATGAATATCACCTTTTAATTACAGGCAGGCTAACTTGTACAAGAATGTTTTTAAAAAATTGAGTGTACCCAGTATCACGTAACTGCATTGTATGGTTTACATAACGTGACACTGCCCTTCCTCAAGGATTAATACTGTGCCCACAATGACGTAACAGAAACTGGATGTTGCTGAACTATTCAAGACCTTGTTTTGGGGTAACTATCTCCTTTTTAGAGCTTTCGCTGTTTTATAAAATTATCCTATAACATGGAATGAATTAGTGAATGCACAGAATCCATATGATAGTTCCTATGTGAAACTGCATCACATTTTAGAGTTTTTTTAAAATTCCATTTTACTTTTTCCATCCAACAGGATGTCAGGATCTTGGGTCTTGGAATCTATCTGATTTTTGTTACGTACAGACGTACGTAGCCCGGATTTGCATGGCCACCACTGATTGGCTAATCTAGTGGTGGGAAAAATAAACCACTGTCAGTGGCCGGCTAGCCTGCCGGAGCTCTTCGTATTGCTAGTAGCTAGGGAAATAAAAGGTGCTGAACACTCCCGCGCCCTGTCTCTTCTTCCCACGACCCGATCTAACACTGGCGACGAAGGTGGGATTCTGAAGAAGGACAAGGGGGCTATTGTTCCACCTCGTGGCATCCGCGGCCATCTTTATAGTAAGGACCGATCCTGTTCCGGCCAACTTGAGGATGGCTATTCAAACTTCCCCCGCCCCAGCAATCTTTGACCCGAAGACAGAGGAATGGCACATATACATGAGCCGATTCCGAATGTTCCTGGAGGCCAACAATTACCAGGATCTACCCAACAACAGGAAGAGAGCCCTCTTCCTCACCTACTGCAGCACAAAAATTTACAAAATGGCATAGACCCTTGTAGCGCCTGCAGATATCGAATCCATTTCCTGGACAACCCTCCAAAGTACCTTGAGGGACCACTATGCACTGGCTGCAACCTCCATGGTGAGCAGCAATGAATTTTATCATCGGCAACAAAAAGAAGGGGAGACCATAAATGACTTCATAGCCAAATTGAGGGAAATTGTGACGAAATGCGAATTCATCAACCCTGAGGAAATGATGAAGGATAGGATCATCCTAGGAATGAGAGACCTCAACCTCCAAAAGAAACTACTGGTGAGGTGAGGAGTGACTTTTAAGGATGCCGTGGAAGAAGTGAGAGCAGTGGAATCCTCAGACAACTCCGCAGCCAACATCAGGAAGACAAGCGGAGTGCATCGAGCCCACCGAGAGCCCGACTGGATGACCGAGGTTCCCGAGGATGAATCAGAAGAGGAGGAAGCCATGCACCGCATCCATCCCGACAAACGGGTAAGTCCCAGAGACTATGATTTTAAGCAACTGCGTTGTTCAGGTTGCCTGGGAGCCCATGCCAGAGCGGCTTGCCGATTTAAGGATGCAATCTGCCGCCAGTGCCAGCGAAAAGGCCATATAGCTGAGGCCTGCAGAGCCACACAGCCGACACCCTATCAACCCAAACCAACCATGGGATCCAGGAGACCAGGGCAAGCCAGACCCGGATTCCAATGGAACAGGCACCGAGAAGACCAATATCCAGACAATCGGGGAATCTACCACACCACCGTGGGCCACTCAGATGTGGGCGAAGGGGACAAATTCCACGTAACAATCCCCATTGAAGGAACCCCCTGCCAAATGGAATTAGATACCGGATCAGTCTTTACCCTCATGTCGTGGGACACCTTAAAACGCATCAAACCAACCACATCAAGAGGACAACTCAAGCCGCAATCCATAAGGCTGAATGACTTCCAAGGGAACCCAATTCAAGTACTGGGCCAAGCCGACGTCAACATACAATTCAAAGGGTTCTCAGGCAAGCTCCCTCTGACCGTCGTCACGGGGAACCAGCCCACACTGCTGGGTGTAGAGTGGTTCAAGCCGTTGGGAATACACATCACCAGAATCAACCAAATCAAGGGGGACGAACTTGACCAGCTGCTGGCGACTTTTGAGGACATGTTCGATGGGAGGCTAGGTAAATATACGGGCAAACCTATTTCATTTAACCTAGACCCCAGTGTCACCCCCATACGGCTCAAGCCTCGGAGGGTCCCATTTGCTCTGCGGCCCAAGGTGGATGAGCAATTGGATAAACTCATTGCCCAAGGAGTCCTAGAGCCAGTCGATCATGCCATGTGGGAGACCCCAATAGTCACCCCCGTAAAGCCAGATGGGTCTATCCGTGTCTGCGCGGATTACAAATGCACAATCAATAAAGCGTTGCAACAAAGTGCATATCCAGTACCAGTGGTGCAACATCTGCTGCATTCATTGGGAAATGGCCAAATATTTGCAAAATTGGACTTGGCCCAGGCCTATCAGCAATTACTGGTGGACGCCGCCACCGCAGAGGCCCAAACTATTGTGACTCACAGAGGGGCATTCAAATGCAAATGCCTGCAGTTTGGAGTAAGCATGGCCCCGGGGCTCTTCCAAAGCATGATGGAGCACCTACTACAGGGCATCCTGGGAGTAGTCCCCTACTTCGATGATGTCCTCATATCAGGAGAATCCAAGGAACAACTCATGGGCCGTTTAAAAGAAACCTTGGGAAGGTTCCAAAAAAGGGGGCTCAAAGTAAAAAAGGAAAAGTGTAAAATCGGCATAAAAAGAGTTGAGTTTCTGGGCTATCTCATCGACGGGTCAGGCATCCACCCCATGGATAGTAAAATAAAAGCCATCAAAGAAGCCCCGACCCCAAAGAATAAAACTGAGCTTCAAGTCTTCTTAGGATTACTGAACTTTTATAGTATTTTCTTAAAACTGAAGGTGACCATTGCTGAGCCACTCCACAGACTACTGGGGAAGATGACCATGTGGACATGGGGACAAAGAGAGGACGAGGCATTTACAGCGGTTAAAGAACTGCTCTCATCTGATAGCGTCCTAATACAATATAATGAAACTCTTCCCCTAATACTGACGTGCGATGCATCTCCTTTCGGAGTTGGGGCAGTTCTAAGTCATCATCTACCAAACGGCTCAGAAGCTCCCATAGCTTACTATTCAAAAACAATGTCCCCTGCCAAAAGAAACTACAGCCAGCTGGACAAGGAAGCACTGGCTGCGGTGGCCGGAATCAAATGCTTCCACGAGTACCTGTATGGTCAGAGATTCAAACTCATCACCGACCACAAGCCACTGCTGGGACTTCTTGCTGGAAACCAACAGACTCCAAACTACATGTCCCCCAGAATGATAAGATGGTCCATCTTCCTAATGGGATACGATTACAAATTGGTGCACTGCCCCAGGAAGACCATCGGAAATGCAGACACCCTCAGCCATTGCCCCATGCCAGAACTCGTGGAGGACCCCGCGCCAGTGGCACAAGTATTATTGATAGACATTGACAGAACCAGCCCAGTCACATCGAACGAGATCACAGAACACACGAAAAGAGACAAGGTGTTATCCAAAGTTGTGAACTGGGTGTTAAGGGGGTGGCCACAAGAGAAGACGGGGGACGAATTTAAAGGGTTTCAAAATAAGCAACTCGAACTGTCAGTACTCAAGGGGTGTCTGCTGTGGGGGAGAGAGTTGTACCCCAGAGCCTGAGGAAGCAAGTGCTAGAAACGTTGCATGTGGGGCACCCCGGAATTGTGTGCATGAAAGCACTAGCTAGAAGTTATATCTGGTGGCCCAACTTAGATCAGGACATTACAGAATGGGTGGCCACCTGCATGCCATGCCAGGAGACGTGGTCGGCTCCCCACGCATGCCACCCCAGGAATGGGAGGTACCCAAGGCCCCCTGGTCAAGGATACATATTGACTTTACTGGACCTATGGGGGGGACAAATGTTCCTGATCATGCTGGATGCATACTCAAAGTGGCTGGAAGTCGTGACAATGCCCACGATAACAACAGAAGCGACCATCAAAGCATTACGATGGATGTTCACAACCCATGGTCTACCTGATGTCCTTGTCTCGGACAATGGTCCACAGCTCACCGCCAAGAGTATGGAGTCCTTCCTGGCAGAGCAGGGAATAAGACATGCCCTGGTGGCGCTGTTCAGTCCGGCGAGCAATGGTCAAACTGAAAGAATGGTGAGACTCACCAAGGAAGTGCTCACCCGAATGGGACCAGGGAACTGGCAAGAAAGAATCGACCAGTTCCTGTTAGCCCAACATATTACGCCTAGCGCAGCCACAAACAGAATCCCAGCTGAGCTATTAATGGGATGGAAATTAAGGTCCCGACTGGACAGACTAAACCCAAACTATCACCCCAAGACACCTTTGGACTCTACCAGGCCGATCAGAGCATTTGAAATAAATGATTTGGTGTTCGCCCACAACTATGCGGGGTACCCGAAGTGGGTGAAAGCCAAAGTTGTGACTGTCACAGGGCCAAAGTCTTATCAAGTCGAACTGGATGATGGACGAGTCTGGCGGAGACACATAGACCAACTCCGCTGGAGGCTAGGAGAGTCAGGAGTACATCAACCTGATGAACCGCAGCCACAGACAGCCCCAGAACAACACAGGAAACAACTCAGGTCTCAGCCCTGAGGAGCACAAACACCAGACAAGTGAGAGGATGACACCGGAGAACCAGCCCTGACTACACGAGACCACGACAGCCTGCTCTCAAGCCCAGGGGAAGTGCATGAACACTTATCTGGAGCTGCCGGAGTCCAGCGGAGCCAGCCAGAGCAGGAGGATGGAGACGCTAGGCTGGAGATTGCCACACCCAGCCAAGGATTCCAGGTGGTTCTACCGATAAATCCAGGAGAGGCAACAGGCACACGCCAAAGATCCAGGAACAACTGATTCGCGCAGGCCCAGTAGGACAATTAGACACCCCGCCTACCTGCGGGACTACGTGATGTTCATCCATGACCGATTGGACAATCCTCATTCTAGGAAGGGAGGGGTGTTACAGACGGACGGACATAGCCTGGATTTACATGGCCGCCGCTGATTGGCTAATCTAGCGGCAGGAAAAATCAACCGCTCTCAGTAGCCGGCTAGCCTGCCGGAGCTCTTTAAATAGAGAGCCCCAGCAGCCTAGCCGGCAGTTCGTATTGCTAGCGGCTAGGGAAATAAAAGGTGCTGAACACTCCCGCATCCTGTCTCTTCTTCCCGCGACCCGATCTAACAATTTTCATCAGGATTATTCTCTGAAAATGGAAAGAAGAGGACCACCTTTGTTATCAGGAGCCAGCAAAAGAAAAAGGAAGTTTTAAAATGAAATTAACCAAGCCAGGAATTCTGGGAGTTGAAGTTCACCCATCTTCAAGTTGCCAAGGTTCAGAAACACTGGTATGGAAAGCCAGCTGGGCAGGTTCTGCTGTGTGTGTGTGTGTGTGTGTGTGTGCGTGCGCGCACACACACACACACACACACACACACACACGTGCAACAGGAAGGAAATTGTGCAGACACAATATATTCCTTTGTTACACAGAAGGAAATCCTCTGATGGTCACTGTTGCTAAATGGGTTGGAAAAAAATTCTAGAAGCCCTGCTTTGCAGACTTTTCCTAACTTGGTTATATGTCCCATTCCCAAGAGATTTTTAGCCTGGATAAAGAATACTGAACAGATCCATCTCCCTGATAGCATTGCAATATTGCTTTTTGTTGATGTTGTTTTTAAAGGTAGTTTTTTTTCTTCCAGTTTTGCTCTGACGTTTGGAAAACAAATTCATTTATTTTACTGTTCCCTGCATTGGTCTTTTAATTCAAATTTGTTTCTCTTATTTCACCGATAGAGTTTTAAATATTTCAGAAGTCAGCTCCCTACTGCTAGATGAGATTCCTTTCCTGGATGATAGAGATTTCCATCTCCATGACTTATCATTATGAAGCTTATGATGAATGAATACTTTCTTGGCTTTTATAAATCTTCAGCAATTTCATTACATAAGACTATTAGTGGCTTTTTCAATTGTTATTATGTCCTGGGAGAAACATCTCAATGGGCTGATAGCCCAAATTCTAGAGTGCAGAGTTTTGCAATGGCCCAGAGTGAAGGTGAGGCATGTTTGCGTTCTTATCCAACCATCTCTCTGATATGTATGTATGTGATTGTTAACTAGTTTTTTTTATATTTTATGATGTTTTTAAATGTATTTTCTATACCTTGTTGTAAGCCGCCCAGAGTCCTTTGGGAGTTGGGCAGCATAGAAATACAATTAATAAATAATAATAAATAAATCTCTCATAACGTGTTATTTTAGTACAGCTGGCATGACAAGCTTAGTTATATCCATATTATAAAATGCTTTCCAAAGTGTTTCTATTGGCCAATTTTCACCTACTCTTTGGGATTGGTATTCTTGCAAGCTTCACGGAAGCTTTCACGGAAAGACTTGCTCCATTGTTTCTCCTACTTTCCCCACTAACAAGGAGATTATATTAGTTGCTGACACAGAGAAGACACACCATGGTAAACTTCAAAATTTAAGTATATGAAATAGCCAACTTCCTCTTTCATCAATCTGCTCACACAGACTTTTTCTGAAAGTTAGCTTAGGGAAAGGAAGGCAACTTCACAATAGTTATGCAGTGCACATGATTGTATCAAGACAAGTTTAAAGTACAGAAACTGTGTTGGGCAAGTTGAACAATACATAGGTGAAGAACTTTGAAACCCGAGAAAAGGATACATCCATAAAAATATGACATACAAGAATATTTTATAATTTGGGAGAGAAGTTTCAATCTTCTTTCCCAAATTATAAAATATTGATGCTTTCTCTGTAATATCACATTCCAGGTATACATGAAAGGGATAAAGAAATTCCAAGCACAGAAAGAAACTATTGCATTGTTAGATCAGATTTCTGCCAAAGGTATATAACTAATACCAAATATATTTTATTTTCTTCAGAGAACATTGTATCGCCATGCTGTTTGCATCCCAGAAATATTCCTAGGAGGGTGATTTTCAAGCCTCAAGCTCAAAGACAGTTGTTTGTAAGAATATAAAGGACCACTTTCTTGATCTTTTCTTAAATAAATAATTGATTAGACCAAGTTATCTAAATAATGCAGACAACTATATTGTAATGGTACGTGAGAATGACCTTAGGAGATAGGACAACCAGACACAACCAAGAGAACTGTCAGATAAAAATAGCCCACAGCAAGAATGTGGACAAATACTTTCAGACTTGCAAAATTCTGTTAATGAACCCTTACAATAAAGTAAATTAGTTCATCTGGTCATGTTTCCTGATTGATCTATCTTGTAAGGCTGACACATGCAGGTTAAGAGAGTAGGCAAAGTTACATCATGAAAAGGAGAGTAAAATAAACCAGATATTTTTAAGAAGACAACCACTGTGTTTCCTGCTTGAGCAGGAGGTTGGATCAGAAGACCTCCAAGGTCCCTTCCAACTCTGTAATTCTGTTAAATTAAAAATTAATCTCTGCTTTAATCTCTCTCTCTGCCAACAAATGGTGACCTCATCAGAAAGATCAATTTGACTTGAGGAGAGATCTATTGGATATTGAATTCAGCTTTCTCTTAGGCCCAGCACTTTTATGTAAATGTAATCTCCAGCCACAGATATTCTGTTGCTATCTTTCCATTGCCCTGAACTTCTGGCATTACAATCAAAGTTTCATAGAAACCCAGAATCCAAAAGGCACAAATTCAGCCCTTTGCACTTTGCCAAAAGAAAATGAAAATCTGTTCTAAATTATATTGCCATGTGAACTGTACTTTGGCTGAATTAAGCACACAGATGCAGCATCCAGTTACTAAGGCTACTGTATATAATTTGTTTGGTTTCTTTAGACCATTGTTTATTTTATTTTCAATTTAAAAAGAAGCAGCAATGATACCTTTTTGTGTGTTTTTAATCCTTGCATGCATCCCACAGTTACTTTGCTGAGATGGCTGGCCATGTAAAAGATGTTAAATAAATAAATAACAGTGTACTAAGGAAAAATAATATCAAAACAGGACAGATTTGGAACCATATTAGAATTTAATAATTTGCTCAAAATATATTACTTGGGGATATTACCAATATCAGAATCTCTTTCAGTGGAATTAATCAAGAGAAGAACAAAATGTCGCTATAGAGCACTACACACCAGAACAACTAGACACAAGAACAGTTTTTCCCCCGAACGCCATCACTCTGCTAAACAAATAATTCCCTCAACACTGTCAAACTATTCAATAAGTCTGCATTACTATTACTATTAATCTTCTCATCGTTCCTATCACCCATTTCCTCCCACTTATGACTGTATGACTGTAACTTGTTGCTTGTATCCTTACAATTTATATTTATTGTTTCCTAGTATGATTTGATTGCTTATTTGTACCCTATGACTATCATTAAGTGTTGTACCTTATAATTCTTGATGAATATATCTTTTCTTTTTATGTACACTGAGAGCATATGCACCAAAGACAAATTCCTTGTGTGTCCAATCACACTTGGCCAATAAAGAATTCTAATTCTAATTCTAATTCTCTGAGAACAGCACAACCTGGAAATGAAACTAATATTTGAAGAATGCTTTGGTGGGACAAAATTGGAAATAAAATTAAAATATGGAAATAAAATTAAAATATGGAGTATATTGTAGGCTTAAAAGTTAAACAAAACTGTTGAAGAGGGAGCTCATCAGGCTCTAATTAATTTATTATCTATATGAGAAAATAGCCAGCAAAGATCATACTCCTGCAAAGATGAAAATCATGGATTTATGGATGCTGTACTAGAAATTGGAAATATCTGAGATACCAAAGCAGTGTCCTACAATCCTTGATGCACATAGATAAAGAACTAAAAGAAAGTCCTACTTTGCAACTGAAGTAAGTTGTATGTACAATATTGTGCCTCGGCCATTGGTCACTCTCTTCATGAACTTCAGGCAATGGTGAGTTAAGACATCTCAGAGGAACAGAGACAATGACATGGCTGAGATTGATTGACCACTGATGTTACGTACTGACGCACTGAGTATGTATTTGCATACCCGCCGCTGATTGGCTTAGACCAATGGACTTTTCTTAGTTCTTTGAGATGGAAGTTAAATGAGCAAGCCTGTATTTCAATATCTTTCTTGTTGACCGTAGTCCATTCTCACCATTATCTGGAAAGGAAGTCCACCTTGCAACATTTTATGTTCCACCTTCAGTTTCCATAATGCATGGAAACCATCTACCAATGTTAAACATGCAAGACCTTGTAAAGGAAATGCCTATATTTTTGTCCAGACTTGAAGGAGGAGGATCTCTCTATGAGTTTCTCTGTTTCTTTGGCTCACAGTTCCAGCTGATTCTTATCACTTGTGAATGTGCCAAAATCGCTAATAATTTTCTGGATTATGATAGCTATCTCAGGTGCTTCGCAACATGCCTGGGCAAAGCCATCCTAATGTTACAGAAAGCATCGTTATTATTAAATAATTTAATTTATAAGATCTAAATGTATAGAGGAAAAGTGTTTTGTGGTCACCAACTTAAAAGTATATTTTCTCTCAGGGAAAAAGAATTAAATTTTTATACTTCTGTCCTCCCTTACCCTTAGCCAACACTGATAGAATGATGCCCCAGAAAGGGCATCATTATTCACGGCAACATCCTTTCTTTCTGTACAAAACCACACAAAGCTATAAGCATGAAATTAGCTAAACAGAGTTAGACCTGCTCATATGGGCAGTATTGCCGTTGGGGAAAAAAAGACTTAAAACTCTGATTTTCATTAGATATTAAACCATAATCTTTCCTGCCCCTTTTGTCATTATGGGCCATGCAAGATCAAAAGGGCAGATACAAGCTTCCTTAAGTAGCCCAATCCCACTGCATGTTGATAGCTCCAAGGCTTTCGGTTAGAATTTTTCCATGTTTATATTCATGTTATATTCCTCATATTCTTTATCTACATTATCATGTCAAACAACTTTCTTATAATATGTACAGTTCAAGGATTCCAGAGCTCTGATTGGAAAGACTGACTGGAAGAATTAGGATGAAGCCTAGAAAGTATAAAGCCGAAGGCGTATTTATTTTATGTTTATGGTTCATGCTCCTCATACATAAATCTTTCTTGTTTCCATTGCTGGCTTTCACATCCATTTCTGTTCTTTTTATTCTCCTCTTTCCATTCTCCATTCTGTTCCATTCTCCAATTCCTGCTTACTTTTCCTTTTTCTTAAAAAAACACCAACCCTCTAGTTAAGTAATGAACAAATATTAAAATGCAAACATTCATTCAGATTCATAACAGATTATGTTACCTCATTAGAGTACTTTGTGATAGGACCATGGTAGATATTTTGTCCTCAGTTAAAGAATAATATTCTTTGGCTCAAATCTAGTCAACCCTGGCCAGATTATTCTCATACTTGAGATAATTTACTGAACACTTAGCAGTGATTTGAAACACCATTAGAAGCTACAACCAATTTTTGATCCTGCTTACTTCTTCCTTCAGAGATCAAAATACATACAATATTTATATAGTTGTCAGCCCTACAAAGCTGATTAGTTAAGAAACAGACATAATGGGTTATTTCAGGAACACTCTTTATTATAGTAAGGTAGAATAGCTGAATCTTGAAAGCTTGTCAAAGTTCAGTCACATCTTATATTAAGCAAAATCAAATAAGGGGTATTTTGAGTTTCTTTCTTGTGTTTCCCTCTATCTCAGAACTCTGCAGTCTTTTATGCCAGTATTTTATTTATTTCATATGGTATTCATTTGTAGGGAGATCTACACTTTACAGAGTAGCCCAATTGTTACTTCCTTCGGTTTTGCACCTGCACACTTATCCATGGTGCATCACAGAGGGCAAACCAGCTTTCATCATCTGGCTAGTGACAATCAGATTGATGAAATTTTCCAGGGCCTCTTCTGTTGATTTCGCCTCTGGACAGGTCCAGTACTGTCTCCCATTCTCCTTGTGCAGCTAGCCTTTCCCATTGCAATGCTACCCCATTTATCTACTCACAGTAATGCTTTCAGACTACTGAGTGAGCAGGGCAGGAGCTAGAGGTGGGTGATGGGAGCTCACCCCATCCTGCAGTGCTACCAGGGCTCAAACTGCCAAAGTGTCAACTATTTTTGATGGCAGATCCAGCATCCTTAAGCAGCTGCACCACCGCACTTCCTTTTTATACCAGTCATGAGATACCTTCCCCAAGATTATACTAAATTCCTTTGCAAAATAGATGCCAACAGGAATGATACTGTTGTCCAGTGATTGTATAAAATTTAAAGTTCATCAACAGGGCAAGGAACCATCTCAAGAAAAGGTAGTCCTCAACTTATGATCACAATTGAGCAAAAACTTATGTTGCTAAGCAAGACAGATGTTAAGTGAGTTTTGCCCCATTTTATGACCTTTCTTACCACAGTTGTTAAGTGAATCACTTCAGTTATTAAGTTAGCAACACAGTTGTTAAGTGAATCTGGCTTCCCCATTTACTTTGCTTGTCAGAAGGTCGCAAAAGGTGATCACATGACCTTTGGATTCTGCAACTGTCATAAATACAGTTGCCAAGTGTCTGAATTTTGATCATGTGACCATGGGGATGTTGCAAGTGTGAAAAATAGTCATAAGTCACTTTTTGCAGTGCTCTGGTAATTTCAAATGATCATTAAATGAATGGTTGTAAATCAAACATTACTTGTAAATGAAGTCCTCACTGAAATACTACATGCTTTGGATGCAGAATGTCACCGATTCAATTCCAGGTAGGCCTGGAGAGATTTCTCTATGACTCCATGGGGACTTGTATAATCTGATTCAGTTTAGGACAACTTTCAATAGTTCTCATGTTTGGATTATCAAACTTACCTATTTATGTTTATAAAATCATGTTATACAACAAGTACAGCAACAGGAATGCTTCATCGTAAGGAAAATTTTCAAGCAGTTCTTTAGCAATAAATGCAGTGGGCAACAGATGGGGTTAAGCATAACTAAGCCTGTATTAGATATTGACCAAAGTGTAAATTTGATTGAGATCCTTCTGTATTTTAAGCTTATCTTCTGGAGTGTTGGCTATTCCTGGCAGCTTGTCGTCTGCAAATTTGGTGAGTTCCCTTTCTATCCCCTCATTTAAATAGTTTATGAAGATATTGGTGAATACTTGGCCTAAGACAGAACCTTGAGGTACCCACTGCATACTTCCCTCTATGTAGATGCAGTTCCGTTGAAGACTATACATCAAGTGCAGCTGATCAGCCTGTTACTAATCCATCTGGAGTGATACTGTCTAATCCACATTTTTCTATTTTATCAAGTAGTAGGTTGTAGTCTACTTTATCAGGTGCCTTACTGAAGTCCAAGTAAATTATGTCCACAGCATTTCGCTGATCCACTAATTTAGTCACGTTGTCAAAGAATGCAATAAGATTTGTCTGGTATGATCTGTTTTTTTTAACAAAGCCATGTTGGCTTCTGGTTATAAGGTTGTTTGCCTCTAGGTGTTCACAGATTTGTTGCTTGATTATCTTTTCCAGGATCTTCCCACATATTGATGTCAGGCTGATAGAGCTGTAGTTTCTTGGATCCATTTTTTTTCTTTTTTGAAGATGGGAACCACATCAGCTCTTTTCCAATCATCTGATAGTTCCCCAGTGCTTACATGCCAATTGCTAAATTTTGATCAGGTGACCATGGGGAGGCTGCAATGGACATAAATGTGAAAAACAGCCATAAGTCACTTTTTTCAGAGCTGTTGCAACTTTGAACAGTCACTAAACGAATGGTTATAAGTTGAGGACTACCTGTAAAATAAGAAATAACTCTGCCTATGAGTGGGAATTTACATTACTTCCTACTTTCCTGGTGTTCTCTTAAGATAAGACTTACAGTCTGCTGAATAAATCAACAAAGTCAGAGAAGTTCCTTTTTCAGAAAATGCCTCAACTGACAAATCTTGTAATTTGCTGACCCTTCGTGCTTTATTGCCATGTTTTGTAGATTTGGCTTGCAACAGGAACAGTCACAGTCTTGGAATTTACATTTTTAAAATAAAAAGCTTTATGGGCCACACGGTACAACATCAAAAGAGTTATTGTTTTGGCTATTCATATCATGTGGAGGAGCAAATGCTAATAAAGAGTACAGTGCAAGGTAAAATTCTTGAGCAGAAATGTGACTGTTCAAAGTTGCAACAGCTCCAGAATGGGGGCAAGGGTGAAAAGATAAATTGTGATGTTGCAATGTAAGCTCCATCTCTTACACAGTTGGCCAGAACATTGCGACATAAGCATGAAAGGGCAGAGTCTGCCTCAGGAGAGCTCATATTTTGTCTTTTTGGCATTAATCTAGGTACTGTGCTTCCCTGAAAATAAGACCTACCCCAAAAATAAGCCCTAGTGAAAGAGGGAAGGCATGGCCAGCAGAGGAGATGGTGAGCGCACACACTCCGATGGTGTCCAGCAGCAGCCGCAGCCTGCACAGTACTGCATGAGTTGATTATGCCTGTCCAAGCAGCAGGCGGAGGCAGAGGCAGGGGGAGCACGCAATCAGGACGTGCCATGCGGGTCGTGGGTAAGCCGAGAGTTGGTGGGTCGGAGCGGTCGGCGGCTGTGGGAGGCTCATCTTTGTGTCTCTCGGCTTGCCTGTGGCCCACGCAACACATCAAGATCTCCTGTCTTCCATCCTGTGCCTCTGACTCTGCTGCCAATGCCACTGTGTGAACACGAGCCTCCTGCGGCTGCCCGCCTGCTCCGGCCCGACTCTCGGCTTTCACGTGACCCACGTGGCATGTTCAGATTGCCTGCCTCCCCCTCCCTCTGCCTCCATCTGCTGCTTGGACAGGGAATCAAGTCACCTACGCTGCGTGGGCTGCGCAGCGCCAGAGTGTGCAGACCAAGGGACCAGCAGGCTCCAGCTGCTGCCGGATACCGTCAGTCCTTGCGCGCTTGCTGCCTTTTGTGTGCATGCTGGGAGGGCGGGGCACCTAGCCAGGCTTATCACCCTGAAATCGTGTTTCCACAAAAATAAGCCCTAGTGCTTATTTTGGAGCCCCCCCCAAAAATATAAGACCGGGTCTTATTTTCAGGGAAACATGATAGATATAGATGTCTTACAGTGGAAACTGAATAGTAAGACAGTGTATAAGAATCTGTAATGTTTTGGGTTTGCAAGAATGAGGTGTGTGTTTATTCTTGGTAGTCTGTGAATATGCAGGGTAACAATGCTATATGGGGATTATGGGAGTTGTAATCCAAAGCATCAGGAAGGCTGTCTCAGAGGCTTGTTAACTCTGAACTTCACTCATACAACAATAAAATAAAATGTCCACCAGCTCCTGTGCAGCATATTATTTGCTTACCAGTATTTGTTTCTTTGAGCAGATCTTTCCAATGAAATAATAAGGTAAAGGGTTTTAATGGATGGATGTATTGTTTTGCTTTACTATGGATGTTGTTTTAATTATTGGTTGGGAACTGCCCAAAGTTTGATGTAAAAGATGGGTGGCTATATAAATGTTTTAAATAAAACAATTTTAAAAAATAAAATAAAAATAAAACTAGCAGAAGCATTTTCAAAGCTGATGAACAGAACTCGCTCTAAAAATAATAGAAAGGAACATTCTTTAGTAGGAAAACAATGCACACAGTGCTCCAGCATGACTCCTCTCAAACTCAGTAGATCAAAATTAAAACTAAAATGCGAGGGTCAGAAAACTTTCACAATTAAAATGGAGAGAGAGGGGAAGAGGGAGAAAGGAAATAAAAAAGGGGGAAAAATATGCTAGCGGGTGACGTGAAACACAAAATTAAATACAAAGGGAAACAACGGGGGAGGGCAGGGGTATGGGATTATTTAAACTAGGAACACAGCAGAGGTGGTTTTTCTCCAGCTTTCTGCAGGCTGCGTCTTGTTGAGCATTAAATTGCCAGGGAAACAAGGGCTGAGATCTCCATCAAGATTGATTACTGTCTCAAGAGCTGATATACTGAAGTGCATCAGAAACATTGTCTCTTACTGCAGAGGGAAGAGCGTGGAAGAATGTAAGCCAATCCTGATATATTTTGAAGAACGCAGAAATATTGAGGAGTAGACAAGCAAAGCTGGGCGAAAGGGAAAGAATGAAGCAGGATAAAATGATTTTTTCTTTTTCTTTTTCTTTTTCTTTTTCTTTTTCTTTTTCTTTTTCTTTTTCTTTTTCTTTTTCTTTTTCTTTTTCTTTTTCTTTTTCTTTTTCTTTTTCTTTTTCTTTTTCTTTTTTCCTCCCTCCCCCCCCTCCTGGCACCCTCCTGCCCTGGAGTTTTCTTCTTGTTTTTTTTTTTTTTTCTTTTTTTTCTTTCTCTCTCTCTCTCTCTCTCTCTCTCTCTCTCTCTCTCTCTCTCTCTCTCTCTCTCTCTTTCTTTCTTTCTTTCTTTCTTTTTTTGAGAGTGAAGAAAAATATTTGCTCATGTTTTAGGTGTACTGACGTTGCAGCCAAACCGAATAGCACTGTATTTGGGAAGGTTACAACTTGTAACTGGAACAGCTTAAACTCTCTAGCAGAATAAGTGTTCATAGGGACATTGTCATTAGATCTTTTAAAATTTAAAACTATATTTTTCCAAAATCATCCTAATAGTAAGCTAACTCTCTGGCAGACAGTAGTAACTGTAAGGGGCGTGCATAAGCGCACCAGCGTGCCTACCGTCCCTGTCCTACTGTCCTATTATCCTCATCTATCTGTATTTACTTTGATTATGTTTATGTTTATACCTATACCTGCTATCTTGTACATGTTTGACAAACAAATAAATAAAAAAAAATAAAAAAAAAATAACCTAACTCTTCAGCAGAGTAAGTGTTTATAGAGACATAGTCATTAACTATGTTTTTCCAATTTCATCCTAATAGTAAGTATCCGGGATTGAAATGCCTTCTGTTGTAGAAAAATCTTTTTCCTGTTTTTGTTTGTATTTGGATAGTTTGATTTGCACTGTAAATACAGGTTTTTAATCACTGCCTTTCTTTGACAGCTGAATACATATATTTTTCACCACACATACCAAAAAAAAAAAAAAAGGCAGAAATGGCACACGTGAGAAAAAAGTTTATTGAGATTCTGGAAAAAGTCATGAAAGAAGGAGAGCAGATGACACCAGAGGAAATGCTGCTTAGTCATGAAGGAATTGTATATCCAACTGTCTTTTGCAACCCAGAGCAGTTCAAAGCTTTGGAGGCCTTCCAAGCTAGGAGTGATGATGTAGTTCTAGCAGGATACTGCAAATCTGGTGAGTTTGTTTGTTTGTTTGTTTTCTTATACCTACAAAGGTGACTCTGGGCTTTTGATATATACAGTATTTTTAAAAGGCCCTGCCCTATTAGATTTTACTTGAAATAGTGATGAATTGATGAATTGTAGGGTAACAGCCTGGAATAAAATCAAAGGGTAAGGGAAACTTCAGGAATAATATGAAAAACATCTTTGCATATCTGTAATTTCCTGGTTTCTGACATTACCTGAGCAATTTTGGGCTTCCATAATATCTATTTAATCTCTGAAGTTTCACTGTGGAAAGAAAACTATCATTACATCTATAGAGAGAAACCATATAGTGTTAAACAGACATCAAATTGATCAACTGAATATGTGCCACACTTGCTATGATTCTATATTGTTCACATTTTAGCTACAAAAGTTTAATGATACTAGCAGTTCTAAACCTGCAGGTTCAATGGCTTTCATGGGGCTTTCGATCTTTTAGAATTCCAAAGAAAAAGCCTGTTTGGAAAGGGCACGTTTTCATATATTTTATAGTACATAATGGGAATTTTTGGTCTAGTGTTGACTGGGAGCATTGCACACAAAGATAAGTCCTCTATACTGGAAATTTTCTGAATAATTTCTCAGGCTAAGGAAGGAATGCAAAGAGCACTTTAATATATCACTTCAGGAAAAGTAAAGCAAAACAAAAACTCACACTTAAAACAAAAACCTCCTTATATTTGAATAGCAGTTAGACTTATATAGCAGTTAGACTTATATACCGCTTCATAGTGCTTTACAGCCCTCTCTAAGCGGTTCACAGAGTCAGCATATTGCCCCCAACAATCTGGGTCCTCATTTTAACCACCTCAGAAGGATGGAAGGCTGAGTCAACCTTGAGCCGGTGAGATTTGAACCGCCGAACTGCAGCTAGCAGTCAGCTGAAGTAGCCTGCAGTGCTGCACTCTAACCACTGCGCCACCTCGGAATAGTACTTGGGGTCTGCTTTTTTCGAATTTGTAATTTGCTCAAGTGCTTTAACATAATTTGTCTTGTTTTAGCTTTCCTGCAGGGTTCTGACTGTGTTTACAGTTGGCACATCAATAAAGGAGAATATTTGTAGCTCAGGGTTGAAATGAGGGGACCTTGGTGATCCCTGAGCTTGCTTCTTTTCTTGCAGACATTTCATTACCCAAACTAGGTAACATCATCAGTGCTAATAAGGAGTGTGGTTTGCTTTCAGTTTAAATTATAATGCCTTGCCCTGTCAGTGTTGGTGGGGATGGTCTTAGAGATTCTTCGGTTGGGCTGTTTACTGTCACATGCCAACTTCTTTAAACATTTATGGAGCATTTATAGTTTATTCAAATGTGGGAAAATGCATTTCCATTAGCATAACCAGAAACAATGCACACAGAGAGGGAAAAGATACACAACATTATGTATCATGTGGAGAAAATGAACCAGTCCTTTCACATAATTTTAGAATCCCGGGTCAATAATGAAAGGCTGTAGACAAAAAAACTATATATATATACTGTAGCTATTATACCATAGAGTTGAACAATATTAAGTATAAGATTAGGCAAATATTTGGACAGCTTTGAAAGGGAATTACACCTTTGTAAAGGGTACAATATGCCTTTGAATTTGCTAATAAGCAAAGTTAGTTGTGTATGGGTGTGTTATTAAGCACAGTTCCCTGTTGTGGGCTTCCAACATAAATAGTGTATTGTAGAGGATTGGCTTTTTTGTACTGTATATCTCACAAAGTTTTTCTTACCTTTGTGAGATGTAGCTGGTGTTCCCTGTGTAAGGCAGACAGAAATGATGACTTATCTTCTGCTTTACTTTCCATATGCCATCTTAATGGCATCATTGATGTATCCAGGCCTTCTCATTGAACCTCAGCTTAAGGCAAGAAGGAGCAAACTAAAACCCAGGGCATCCTACAGTCACCGAGTGCCCTTTTAATCATCTTCAGAGTGCCTTTTAAGAGTACTGTTTCCTGCCATTTTGAGGTGGGGAATAGATTAAAAGTATGATGTAACCGTTGAAGTAGGCATACAGTATATCAGTTTAAAGCAAAGATGTTCCTACAAATTCCATGATGAATCTCACTTTGGTGTTCCTCTGCCCTTTAGAAATGTTAAACGGGACTCGAGATCATTAAAATGTTGCTCATCCCCCCTTAAGGGAGATCATCTTCCTGTGCAGGCGTTGAACACCCAGCATTAACTTGAGAAATCACTTTCCACAACTAATGTCCAGTGTCCTGTTATGTAACTATTCATCCAATGAGATTGCTTCCACCTCAGAACAGGAACATGTTGCAACCACCCAACATTCCAATCAGCCTTACTCATTTTTTTTCAGCTGCATTTGCCTTGTATTGTTGTCCAACAGAAACTAAAATCTCTGCTGCATTATTTTGTCATTTGAGGATTTGTGATCAAAGTGTGCCACAATAGTTAGAAAATTAGAACGTAATACTCTAACATAGAAAGTCTACTGTTACAAAATTTTCTTAAAAATCATGGGATGTGTGTGTGTGTGTGTGTGTCCAGATGGGTGGATGGATGGATGGATGGATGGATGGATGGATCGATGGATCGATGGATCGATCGATCGATCTATCGATAAATATGGTGGGTAGGCAGAATTTTATTCATAGCTTATTTTTATATAGAGGCTTATATATTTTTGGTAAGGAATGTTGTCTAAAAGCACTACCTTATTTTATTTTTTTGCCAAACTCTTAATCTTTTAGCCTCCCGAGTATCAGTATATCTAATGAAATATATTTTCATGTAAATGAGGACAATGTGTTGAAAACTTACCTAGGCCACGGACTATAATAATCAAATAATCAATAATCGTATAATAATCAAAGGCAAGTTTTTCCATATTAGAATAAGGAAATAGGTTCAAATAAATTTTGAGTTCAAAGAGAGCATGTTATATTTATGAGAAAAAAAGAGTCAAAGAGTTCAAGTTTCAATGTTGAAATTATTTTACTGCTTTTGCTTTGTCTATCTTTTTCCCAAGGAATTCTATGCACAAATGGGATTACTATTATTGCACTGAACGTTAAAACTAAAATTCAGCTCTAGTTGTCAAAAGTTGAAAATGTCTTAATGTTACCTATAGTACTTGAAATTGTTCACAAGCATGCAAGAACTTGTGTTCAAAGTGTATCACTATATTGGAAAATGATAACACATTACTCTTAACATCAGAAAGTCTGCTGTTACAAAACATTCATAGAAATCGTGGGATATGTAGATTTCATCAAAGTATTCCTAAAATTCAATTTGGCAAGTCGTAATGCAACCTTTTCTAAAAGACATACTTTGACTGAGAGTGTTGCAAGTCCAAAGGTTGTAAGGAAAAAGATCCTGGAAAAAGTTTTGAACAGATATGGACTTTGCACTTTGTTTCATCAGAATTTTAGTTCTGTTAGCAGCAAAGGCAGACTTTGAAGGCTCCATTATGTCCAAATGCTATCTATCCTGCCTAAGAGCTGCTTTCAGAAATAGATTCCTCTCTGAAGTTATTGAGATCCTTGCCAAAATGATTAGGTTGTGATGTTAGAGGTTAAAGTTGAACTTTACTTGTTGAATGTATAATGTCACTGAATGATCATCACTTTCATTCCAGAGAAGTAGGAAAGACAGTATCTGAAAAAAATTATAGTGGGTGTCTAATACTATTATATTTTTAAAAGTTTATTTTTTAAATATATTTTGGCAAGTTGTTACATCCTAGCTAGCAGAAGCAATTAAGAACAGTTTTCAAAGTAATCTTGAGAAGTGACTGCCTTGCAAGAGATGTGTCCACTTTGTCAAAGCAGAAGTATTTTATTTCAATGCTTCTGTTATCACTAATGCTCAGTCTGCAAAATTGGGTTTTCTGAGAGTTCTAAGTTCTAAACTTCTACTAGCAGAACTTCCATATCTTGAAATAGGAGACAGTGAAACGTGTAAGGTTAGCATTATTTATGCAGACTTGATAAATTCATTTTTAATAAGCAGTATGAATACAAAAATCATACAGAAAGCCCAATTGCTTGTGATTGTATGACAGATAGTTTCTGACAGTTGGCATTATGAGGACAAATACCACCACCTTTTTATGAGCCAGTGGAATTTGGCAACAATTGTTCATGCCTTGGTTATTTCCTGTCTTGATTACTCCAATGCATTTTAGAGAGGCTATACTTTATAAAAGTATTTGGAAAGTGCAATTGGTGAAAAGTGCAGTGGTTAGGTAAGCTTAATACAGCTTCCCCCCCCTTTTTTTGGGAACTGCCTTGATTAGTGACTATTTGTAAACATATTGGTAATAAACGGTAAACACTAAATACTGTCATATGTTCACTGGAATGTGTCCAGTTCCTACACTTTTTCACAGGCTTTCAATTGTAAATTGATTAGTATTGCTTTTATGTTTTTACTATACAAGTATATACTATAAGTGTATTTAATTTTGTTTCCCACCACCTCCCAGGTACCAAC
This sequence comes from Thermophis baileyi, assembly GCA_003457575.1. NCBI lineage: Eukaryota > Metazoa > Chordata > Lepidosauria > Squamata > Dipsadidae > Thermophis > Thermophis baileyi. Next base: position 2,068,756 of record QLTV01001839.1, read on the forward strand.
TGGGTTGGCCAGATTGTTACTGATTTAGTAATAACGTCTGCAAAGAAATATGAACCAGAGAAGTTGGATGAAAAACTTCTCCTAGCAGAATTTCCCTATCTCGAAATAGGAGATACTGAAAAGTATAAGGTTAGTATTAATTATGCAGACTGACAGACATCGCCCACCCAATGGTGGTAAATTTTCATCAGACTTTATATTAAAACAGCAATAAAGGTAAAATATTGAGTATATTTTGCAGGATGTAAAATTAGAATAAAATTTACTCTAATTTTATTAGAGTAAAATTAGTCAGTCAGACTATGTTTGATCAGAGACAGCTAGGTTGATTCTGCATGACTCAGTCTTTGAAGAGGTAAAATTGACCTTGGTTGATATTGTAAGGTCCCAAAATGTACTTGAGTCACCAGAATGCCAAAGAGAGAGACCCAAGAAGAGGCTTGGAAAAAATATCAGCTTTTATTTGTACAAAGAAGAACTGGGTAGACCATTCCACAACATACAGACAAAGAGCATGCAGTGAAAGGCCACACCTTGGGGAAGGTATGGCGTCCTTTTATACCTTCAGACATCAGCTTAGTACCCAATTCTGGCCTCCTGGACTATGCCTTCCTTGTAGCCCTGCATTGGCCATGCAGCAAGGAACAGGGGGGCAGACTGCTTAGCAACAGAGGGGCAGGGTGCTTAGCAACACAGGTATTTGCCTGATGTAACCCTGCCAAACCATGACATAACCCGCTCCAGGTACTGAGTTGTACACAAAAACGAGATAACAGGATTTAGATTACTGGTAGAAGCAAATGGCAGAGGCAATTTTAATTCTTACAGGAGCAAAGCAATTCTTACAGAAGCGAAATAGCAAGTTATTATTATGTCCCAGTAATTCTACCTATTCTACTATTATTATGTCCCTTCAATATATTAACCAATCCACCGACCAGTAAATCTGTTACTCTTGGTGCTAGAATTCAGTGGGAAAACTGGAGATTTGCATATTTTAATTGTGTGGTTATTAGCCTAGCCTAGCCTAGCCTAGCCTGTTTGTCTAGTCTAGTCTAGTCTAGTCTAGTCTAGTCTAGTCTAGTCTAGTCTAGTCTAGTCTAGTCTAATCCATGCTTTGGATCATATTTACCTAGATTTTTCCCCCTGCAAAACCAGGTGTGATTTTTGAGTTCAATAAAATTATTTCAAAGCAGTTTCTTATTTTATGATTGTGGGGTGGAGGACAGAAAAGAGAAATTCCAACATAACTTTTGTGACTTTGAAAGCTTTAATTTAAATAGTGTCCAAGAATTATTCAAACCTGAATTGTCCAATCTGGTGTTTCTCATGCTGGCTGGGGAATTCTAGGAGTTGATTATTGATTGATTGATTGATTTGATTTGATTTATTATTTATTGAAGAGGATGGATACTTATCCTTCCAGGAGAGTGATGTTTACTCATCTCCGTCCTGATAGATTCCCACCATCTATTTTCAAGAACAAAGCCAAAGTAAGTAGCTGATTTAATGCCCTAAAATTGTAACAATTTTGATAAAATTCAAGGAGCACTTCTACCAGTATATGGATAAAGTCAGCCTTGAACAATAAAAAAAAAATTAACAAAAAGATAAGCAAGAGCACGCTTAATATAATAATCATTATGCACCATACAAATGGATGACTGGGTAGTACAATAGTAAACGCAGTACAATAGCTGTGTTTACTATAGCTATTTGTTGATAAGTCCTTTAAATTTGAATAATTGTAATTACTGCAGTGCAACCTAATTGCATTTTCAGGATATGACTGTTTCCAAATTAAAGCTCTGTCCTATAGTAGTTCAGAGGCATCATTTGGGGAAATAACTGTAAATAGATTTGAAATGGAGATTCCATACTAATCTAGATAGCCAGTTTGGTGTAGTAGTTAAGACATTGGCTAAATGAGATATAAAGCCAGTTGGGTGACTTTGGACCAGTCACTCCCTCTCAGCCTAAGAAGAAGGCAAGGGCAAGCTACTTTTAAAAAGTTCCAATCTTGCCACCCACCCACCTAATCTGGCAATATATTGTCTCACTAGGCCATTTTGTTCCCTAACATGGAACATTACTATATGTTGCATTACTATACAGCAGTCCTTCTCAAATAGTGGGGCGCGCCCCCCTGGGGGGGCTTGGAGCGATGCCACGGCGGGGCGCGTGTGACCCCAGGGAACATGCTTTTTTTTTTCCAAAAATGGGGCATGCGGCCAGCACTGCCACCTGAAAATGCTTTCCTCCCTGATTCCAAAAATGGGACATTTCTCCCCGATTGCCTTACGCCTCCTCTGCAGTGCCTGCTTCGCCAACCAAGTCCCAATCTCCACGCTTCCCAGGGCCGCTTCAGGAATCAGGCTCCGACCAAGGCAGCAAAGGTGCAGGGGGCTTGCCGGGAAGCCCGGCAGTGTGTTTATGAAATGGCAGCGTCCAGGAGGACTGAAGTGCTGTGTCTCTATCAGCCCTTGCTGCAATAAACCAAGGCTTTCAACGCCTACGGCTATAGGTAGGAAGACGGGGCGTCTCGGGAGTGGAGCCTTCAGTGCCTCTTCTGCACCCATGAAAATCAACCCTCCCACCCCACCCACTCCAGTTAAATGCACAAATGATACTATTTACAGTTGCGGTGGAGAGTTGGGGGGCGCGAAATGTTTTCTTCTTCCTAGGGGGGGGCGTAACAGAAAATAATTGAGAAGCACTGCTATACAGTAAGATGTCACGAACTGAATGTGATTCAGGTATTCACACAGGCAAGTGTATATAAGATTTCAGTCATAAAAAGTAGCTGAGGATAATTTTCAGAGAATCTGGTGCATTTTAGAGATATAATCTATGCTTTCTCATTTGATATTCTAATGTTTTTTGGTTTTTAGGTACTGCTGCTGATTCGAAATCCAAAAGATGTTGCTGCATCTTTTTTCCATTTTTCAAACAACTTCAGTCCTTATCCTCCCTATGATACATTTGAAGAGTTCTTCCGAGCTTTAATGATAGGAAAAAGTAGAATTTCTATTCATTCCAATTGTTTAATGTCTGTAGATATGAATAACATATCTACACATGTTTATCTTGATTATTATATTTTATTGATTAGTGTATGCTTTGTTCAAGCAGAGACACTTCAAATTCAAGTTCAGGTTCTCAGCTTATTTCAATAAATCATAGTTAATTCTATGAACAGATTCCTTTTCTGATATAATATTTGAATATTATATTTTCAAATAATATTTGAATATTATAATATTTTCAAATAATATTTGAAAAGAGAAGCAAATATTTCTCATTGCCTCAGTCCAGTCTACTTCCCAGGGTTGTTATTGTAGGAAAAAAATAAGAAGGTGTGCTATATATGCGGCCTTGAGCTTCTGCACAAAAGGCAGAATATAAATCCAACTAATAAATCAATAGAATAGCAGAAAAATATGTTAATTCATTCATTCACTCATTCATTCATTCTGTATGCTGGCCTTTTCCCATTTGAGAGGCCCAGAGAAGTAGATGAGCCATGGTGATGCAGTGGTTAGAATGCAGTATTGCAGGCGAACTCACTGCTCACTGCCAGCAGTTGGATCCTGACCAGCTCAAGGTTGACTCAGCCATTCTATCGTTCCGAGGGCTGTAAAATGAGGACCCAGTTTGTTTGGGGAAATATGCTGACTCTGTAAACCGCTTAGAGAGTGTTGTAAAGCACTGTGAAGCAGTATATAAGTCTAAGTGCTATTGCTACTGCTATTTCCAAAATTGTAATTCAGTTTTTCAAGGTATTTCATTCTAAACTCTGGCAGCTAATGTAATTTCATGTAAAGTCATTGTTACATATAAGCCAAATGAAAAAAGAAAGATACATATTATTTTGGCTTAAATCCAGTTACCAATATTTAGCAAAAAGAAATCTATTATATCTCGAGAATGTTATTTAGATGGAAGGTTTGGAATAATAATGATTATGTCAATTTTCCAGTTAACTTATATTGCTTGTATATGCTGGTTTATGCTCAGATTATAAACCATGTCAGAACTGAATAAGTACTACAATACATTGGCATCTATGCAAAACTATAATTTCCAAGTTTCCTAAATGTGGTATGATCACAAAATTAAACACTACCGATGATGTTAATTTTTATGTGATTTTCATATATAAATTGATTACTAACTAACACACAACATACCAGACATAATTAAAAAGAATAGAGTAATTTTTGTAGATAATAGCAATATTCAGGGACATTAGAACTGGGGAAAAAAAGGATTGGAAAAAAATAAACTCTATAGAGATGATATTCAGCGATCAGCTTAAATTTTCAATGAGTCATTTACATATTATGTCTGTTATCAATCTTGTTCTGATGTGATCTTAATTATTTTTTTAAAATTTCAATAGTGCCCTGGGGATCCTATATAGAGTATCTTTGTTCATGGAACAAGTATATTGATAAAGAAAATGTCCTGCCAATAACATATGAAGAGATAAAAGAGGTACAGTTAATATTGTTCAGATATATGGATTCTTATATTTATAACAGCAATGAATGGAAAGTCTTAGAGAAAGAATGATGGAAGCTTCAGGGTGTAGTAGGAATTTAACACCATATCTTTCTGGAGGAAATCAGATCAGAATTCTAATCACTGCTAGATGTTCAGAATCCATTCCAAATATCAATTAAGCTTTCCTAACATTTCTGCCAGAGTATAAGTCTCATGCCAAAATATTCAAGAGTTTCCTTAAATGCATTCTACAGAAACAGTTAAAAAGTCCAACTAACTGAAGCTCTTTTACTGGCCTCCTACTCTTATTACCAAAATGATCAAGAAAAAAAATAGATGACCAATGACCTCCACGTTTCCTGTAAGAAGTTCATAATTCCCATGATCCTCCAGCAGTTAGCACATATGATTTTCAGTTAAGGAAACTCTGTGTTTGTCTATTGATTCTTTTTCTCCAAATAATTATTTTACCCCCCCCTCTCTCTCTGTGTTTGTGTGTGTGTGTGTATTTATACATATATTTATATATTCATGTATAACTTTCTAATTGTAACTGAAACCATGGAGGCGTGGTATAGAATGTAGCCATAGCATTTAGAATGAGAAAACCAGAGGGAACCTTAGACATGAAAGTGATGAAAATATATTGCATCATTCCCTTCCCAAAGTTGGTCAGATATCTTTCTTAGAAATGGGACATAAAATAAATGAGTTTTTTTTTTCCACCAGCAGTACAAATTGATCTCTTTTTCAGAACCCAGCTTTAGGAGCCAAAAAGATTTCCACATTTCTTGAACTGAACTTAAATGAGGAAGACTTTCAGGGTGTTGCAGAAAGGAGCACATTCAAGGCGATGAAAGAAAAATCTAAAACAACCCATGGAGAATTTGGTGAAGTTCTTTTCCGGAAAGGTAACTTTTGAAAATCTGTAATGTTGCACTCGTTACATCATTGAGGCTACTGGTAAATATGACATCCTATTTTAGCGAGAGTTAATTATTCATCCCTATTCCATAGATTGGGAAAATGATATGAAATTATAACTAATTTGCTTTTGAGCATTTGCATTTTTTTAAAAAAAATAATCAAGAATTCAGCAGCCATCACAGAATGCATGATCAAATCTATTAACTTAAAGGAGAACTATGCTTTGTTTAGAATATAGAAAATAATATAGAAAATAATAATAACACTGTTATTATTTTTAAATGGAAGTGGACACAAAATGAGAGAAGCATAATAATTACATACCGGTATCTGGTTAGCCATGCTAGAGTTTAATCTGTCTGTAATGATTTGATGATGAATAAACTCCCAACCTCAAGAATCCTATGTCCATGATCGTTCCTTTTTTAAAGAGGGAGAGAGAAGTAATAGTTGTACAATGCTTACTGCATCTCTGAATAACACTGGATAATTACTGTATATATTTTTAACTACAGGAAAGTGCCAAAGATTAAAACAAATACTTTAAAAATCAAATTTGTAGTGTCTGTATTAATCTGCTGCTCCTGCTAATTCACTGATGTTTATCTATAGGGACATATTCATTCATTCATTCATTCATTCATTCATTCATTCATTCATTCATTCATTCAATTTCTATAGTTTCCCAACTCAACCAAGTAGTTAAAGATTAATTGGTGACTTAACCATTTCTAAAACTATAAGCGAAACAACTTAAAAAGATTAAAACAATAAAACATCCACAAAATAAATAAGTACAAACAGCAGCCATTTCCATCTGCTCATAAATTGACAGTATATACAGTATTTGCAATGGACTACGCACTCTGAGCTGTGCAGCTATATATAAAATGCATGGATGGATGGATGGAAATATACCCAGAAAGGCAGATATGGAGCATTTGCAAAAGAGCATTTGTAAAACATTTAATTATTATTTATTTCTCTGAGTATTCAGTAGTATTGCAGGCTTTAGGCAAATACTTATTGACATTACAAGATGTGTGGTTTTCATATAAGAAAAGGAAAATAATTGTTTGTTTTCAGGTGGAGTAAGTGACTGGAAAACACTTTTTAGTGAAGCAAACAACAAGGAGATGGACACCGTATTTAAAGAGCGCTTAGAAGGAACCAAAGTGGGAAGATTGATAAACTATGATCGTTATTGCAAGGCATGAAGATCAAAGAAAAAAGCTAACAACTATCCATTCTTAAATGATTCCATTCTCGGAAACAAGACATTCTATTTACTTGTAATAAATTTATGAGTTTTATGTAATCTCTGTATGAAAGGGGAATAGAAATTATTTCAAGAGTTTTCTGACAAAATTTCTATAAAGTTCTAAGCTATAAATGGCTAAGCTGCATTACTTAATCCTGCTGATAGCATAGTCATTTCTATTCATATTTATGACAAAACATTTTAGAAATATAAGACAACTGGATAGTTGTTAGAAAGAAATCTAAAATGTGACCTTTTATTGTATAGAAATCAACAAGCTCTTAATCGCACCAATTCTTCAAGCATACATATATTCACACACACACACACACACACGCACACACACACAGAGAGAGATTTTCATACATATTATTAAATACTGAAATCAATTTGAAATGTAATTATGTATTGTTCATTGAAATCTTAATCATAAATCCTAACAGAAAATTAATTGATTGCCTGCTGCCAAGCTGAATGATTGCTAGTAACAGGAAATTCACACCTATACAGCAACACAGGTAGAGAGAAAAGAAGGGAAGCCACCAGGTAGTCCCAAATGATGGTCATTTGATGTTGCACATAACAACTGCGCAGAAGTCATTTAACAGTGGCAATGAGAATTGCCGCGACTGCTATCGTAAGTCAGTACACCTGCATGACAACACATTTACAACTGTGTCTAATCCAGTTGCTGATCCCAATTGCTGTACTTAAGCAAGGACTATTGTACAAAGGTTTGATCTAAACACACAAATAAAGTTTGCTAAACCTAAATATGTCAAATGTAAAAAAAGAGTTTAATTTTTCTATGGAAAGCTGACTGTTGCAGAAGGAAAACAAATATAAATCTAATAGACATCCTAACCATATTAACTTGACTCCTAATTTTAATTTCTCCCATTCTTTTTCTTTGTCTTTGTCTTCTTCTTTTTTTACTTTTTTAATTTATAAATGTATTAAAGATTTTTAAAAGAAAAACTAAAACTATATATTAGTTCCAGCCACCTGGGTATATGGAGGAGCTAAGAAAAAGAAAGGAAAAATTAGAAAGATAAAAGTGCAAGAGAAGAAAAAAGTAAAACAGAAATAGAAAAGAAAGAAAAAGATACAAAGAGTAGCTTCTGATCTTCTTCACAGAAGTTATAAGTACAATTATAAGTATACAAATATAAGTTAAAACATGGGTCTCTTCATAAGTTCATTTTTTTTTTCTGTTTCACGCAAAAAGTCTATAAGCGGTTTCCAGTCAGCAATAAATATTGTCTTTTTGTCTGATCAAGAAAATCTCTTTCTGGATATTTTATTATGAGATTTAATGGAAGGGAATGTGAAACACAGACATTGCCTCCAATTTTTGTTAAATAATACTAGTATTGCTTTGTTAATCCAGCCACCTGGGTATATGGAGGAGCTAATTCCACACAAATTCCTTTCTCTGTAGTGTATTATTTGTGCAGTATCTGGATAATTTAAAAGACTGAAAACTGTCTCTGCTTCATGAACAGAATGGAAAACTAGCAAACCAAGGAGCAAGATAGGATTCTTGCAGTGGAGAATTTTGAGTCTAAAGGGTAGGGGAAAGTGTGAGAAAAAGACCCAGAGTAACTCTGGTAAATACACCAGGTATAATTGTATGGAAGGGTTGCTGTGGTAGGCTTTTAAGATTAATGTCAAGCTGTAGGAGACTGGCAAAGTCAGGAAACAAGAACCACTTGGATTTCTTGAAATATTTTTATTGCTAGTAATAAATATTTCTATTGCTATCGCTAGAGAATCTTGAAAGTATTTCTCCTCTATAATTCACAAAAGTCATAGCAAATAATTTGTAGAGGATTTTAAGCCTGCAGGATGTAAGGCTGAACGCAGAGATCCATGGAGATTGCCTTGAAGGAAATATTCAGGGAAAATATTTCGGGTCCAACAACATTCCTTACAGTAGAACATGGTATTGGAAGCGGTTCAGGCTGGTTTAATGAGATAAGAGAGAGAGAAGGTAAAACAAAAGCAGAATGGCAAGATTCTGTTATTATCACCTATCTCAATAAAGTATAATTAAAGTCTTTCTATGGAGCCAGTTTCATGTTCTGCTCTAATTTTAGGGTTGTCACAAACCTTCTTTTCCAAAACCACTCAGGTAGCTCCTACCATGGCTCTGTCTTCTGCTACCACCACCTATCTCCCAAAGTATGTGTGGAGAGAGATAGAGCTCCAATAACATATGCTGCCTTTCAAGGAATCAAAAGATCAAAATGCAAAAAGCAATATAATTTCAACCACAATTGAGCCCAAAATTACTGTTGCTAAGCAAGGCAGTTGTTAAGTGAGTTTTGCTCCATTTTAGAGCCTTTCTTGCCACAATTGTTAAATGAATCCTACTCCACCCTGAAACTCGCATTGTTCTTTCTCTGAGTCTTTCCATTCATTGCTGTTTATGAATATAAGAATCCACATATCTGAACAGTATTAACTTTACCTCTTTTATCTCTTCATATGTTATTGGCAAGACATTTTCTTTATCAATATACTTGTTCCATGTACAAAGATACTCTATATAGGATCCCCAGGGCACTATTAAAATTTTAAAAAAAATTAAGATCATGTTAGAACAAGATTGATAACTGACGTAAATATGTATATGACTCATTGAAAATTTAAATGAAACTGGCTTCCCCATTGACTTCGCTTGTCAGAAAGTTGTAAAAGGTGATCACATGACCCAAGACATTGCAACCATCATGAATACATTCCAGTTGCCAAGCATCCAAATTTTGATCACATGACCATGGGGATGCTGTGACTGTCATAAGTGTGAAAAATGGTTACAATTCACTTTGCCAGTGCCATTGTAACTTCAAACAGTCGCTTAGTGAATGGTTGTAAGTCAAGGACTACCTACGCTTCATTTGATCTTAAATTTCCCAAAGTAAAGCTTTAATTGTTTTGTTCCTTTCTACTTACAGCTGTTAATCATTAGCCTATACAAAGAAGACATTTGCAGCTATAAAAGTCAAGCATAATTGCAAGCATGGCAACTTCCTTTCTTCTGTTCCACTCATCCCTTTTAACAGTTCTTACTAATAGAAAGACAGACCGGTGCTAACATTAACCTTAAAAACAAGATGCCCAAAGGATTTGTGACCAAAAGATTCTTCTATTGTCCCAATTTCAACTCCAATTCATCTAAACGTCTAATCATTCCAATGACATGATCCCATTCCCCAATCATCTGATTATTTATTATTCCTAAATGTACAAACAAAACTCTTTAAAGATATGTGAAATATTTTGACTGACTTTGCTCTGAATGAAGGCTTCTCTGTCTGAAGGAACAGGGGCCCTTCGCTCACCCATGTATATTACAATACCTTTCAAGACTTAATCACTTAGCTTTTTATTTCATTCTGTTCTTCATGTGTTCTTTCATGCTTCTCAAGCAGTTGCCCTTAAACCCTTCTCCAAGGCTATTTCAGCACCATGGCAGGCAATCTCCTGTTCTGTCTCTAAATCTAATGCTCGGCTAGTTCACTTTCATTTGTGTGTGCAACCTACCAACAACCCTTCTTTCTTTTAACTACGGGAGAGTGCTTCCAAATTGAATTGGGATAGCACCAGCTGGGATGGTGCCCAACTTGGGACACGCCCTGAGGTTCACAAAGTTCAATGAACTGTGCCACACACATTCAAAGTGGTTGGATATGAGATGAGTGGCAAATAAAATTCCTAAATAAATAAATAAATTCAAAATAAATTCAAAATCTTGCAGCTGGCCATCCATGAAATCTACCCTTGAATAGCTTTCTCACCCTTTCCTTCAATGATATTCTGCTCATAGCTCATGGCTTAGTGTTGGCTAAAGCTATCACAGCTTAGATACCAAAGGAGGAATACACAGTGAAGATGGAAGGAAGTTTAAAATTAAGCAAGATTTATTAAGTCTAGCGCAGGGGTCCCCAACCACTGAGCCGTGGTTGCAACTGGGCCATGGAAATGGGGGAGCGTGCGTGCGTGCACACGCATACCCCCTTATGCAAGCACTGGGCAATCATGTGCAAGCGCTTTCCATTTGCGTGAGCGGTGTGCACATGAATGGAGATGCATATGCAGGCTTGCCTGCCGCTCACAAGGAACCATCCTCTCCTACCCCAGGCCGGTCCACAAAGACGGAAAGGTTTTGGGAACTCTGGTCTAGAGTGATCACCCCCAAACTGCCACAATGAGCACAACTAGTGGCAAGCAAAGTATGTCCTGGCACACTACTCACTGAGCAGGTTATAGTCTTCAATCGACTTCTCTCTCCCCCCCTCCTCCTCCTCCTTATACCTCCCAGTTGCTCAATTTGCTTTTGGGTAAGCAATTCAGGAAATAGATGTATACTTTAGGCTTCAGCAAGGGAAGCTTACAGTATAAATTAGTCAGGGGTGGGCTTCAAAATTTTTAGCAAGGGGTTCTCTGCCCGGTTGCTGGGTGGGCATGGCCATGGTGGGCATGGCCTAGTCAGCCGCCTGCACCACGGCGGGGGGAGGCATTTTTGCCCTCCCCGGGCTCCGGAGGTTTTCCTTGAGCCTCCGGGAGGGCGAAAACGGCCTCCCCAGGTGGGTTCTAACTTACCTCGCCGCCGGTTCGTTTCCTCCCGCACCGCGTGGCCGCACCACGCGGGCGCAGGCATGCGCAGTGCTGAAAATTCACAAAAAAATCCCCCCCAAAAGCCAAAAACAAGATGGTGCATGCGCAGTGCCTTGGATTCGGCTTCTGCGCATGCGCAGAAGAAAAAAAATCAGCAAAAAATTCCCCCCCCCCAAAAAATTCCAAAAAAAAAAATTCCAAAAAAAGATGGCGGCGTCCACGGACCGGCACCGACAGAACCGACTCCGTGATGTCACCAGTGGTTTGCTACCGGTTCTATAGAACCAGTGCGAACCAGGAGGAACCCACCTCTGCCCAGGCTCCGGAGGCCCTCTGGAGGCTGGAAATGGGCCTGAACTTCCGGTAGGCCCATTTTTTGCCTTCCCCGAGCCTCCACGCATGCCCTGCACTTACCTGCATCCAAAACGGGCCACGTGGGGACTCCTGGAAGGGGTGGGGTGGGGCGGGGTGAGTAGGGCCAGCCAGGAGTGGGATTTGGGGGTTCTCCGAACTGCACAGAATCTTAGCTAGAGGTTCTCCCAAACCCCTGCGAACCCCCAGCAGCCCACCCCTGAAATGAGTGAGGATTAGCTTCATTGTTAAGGGTCTAACAGGTATTGAGTGCCTAGTTAAGGCAACTACAGGAAAATAGTATTTAAGTGAAATCAAAGTGGGGAGTTTGTTATTTCACAGCTTTTACAAAGCAAAGAAGCAGCTTGCCAATTTGGGAAGCAACTAAGTAGAGCTAACTTGTTCAACCAGTCTTTCTTCCTGCTGTTTATTAAAAGGTGGGTCAATCATTTTCATTTCTTGTGCAAACAATAAATAATATGTGATCTGTATCTTTGGAACAGTGAAATCTGGAGAAGCAATTCTTGACTGAATATTTTTACTATGGCTATACAAAGTATTCCAAAGAGATGCTTTACCAAACATTCTGGCATGATTGAAGCAGACATCTCTAAATGGTTAAAGCAGCTGTATTCTTGGAAGGTTGCTTTGAAGACCCTATCTGATTCAAGTTGCCTGTAACCATGGCATGCACACAGGGGTGAAATCCAGCAGGTTCTGGCAGGTTCTGGAGAACCGGTAGCGGAAATTTCGAGTAGTTTGGAGAACCGGCAAATACCACCTCTGGCTGGCCCCAGTGTGGGGTGAGAATGGAGATTTTGCAATATCCTTCCCCCAGGAGTGGTGAGGGAATGGAGATTTTGCAGTATCCTTCCCCCAGGAGTGGGGAGGCAATGGGGATTTTGAAGTACACCTCTGGCTGGCCCCAGAGTGGGGTGGGAATGGAGATTTTACAGTATCCTTCCCCTGCCATGCCCACCAAGCCACACCCACCAAGCCACGCCCACCGAACCGGTAGTAAAAAAAATTGGATTTCACCACTGCATGCACAGTAAATGTTTCCACTTCTTCCAAATATTTAGCAAATCCTTAATTTCCACATTATAAAAATAGCCGCTTTTGTTTATTATATTTGTGACTTATACAGATGCTTTTAATTGACTGTTTGTAAAGCTGTTTCATTTAATTTCCAGTGCATTCGTTAACTCAGATGCCATCCTTATATTCTCTAGGGATAGTTTGAGCATTTTAAAGCTTTGATCCACAGAGAAGTGTTCATTATTACAATACTTTGATAGCATCTATAACTGCCACTTCATATTTTCGCACAGTCTCGAGCCGCCCCCACCTCCTCCAAGATTATCTGGATCCATTTCATTGAGGTTTGAGGCCATGGTTCTGTATGGTGACAAAACTGATTGTCCTTAATGATGACATGTAGTGAGCCAGGATGGAGTTGGATCTCAGTCCTGGTGCTGTTTCATTTTATCATTCAATATATTGATGTAGATATCCCTTTGGACCAGCTTTGGAGGTTAGTAGAGAGAAATTTGAAGATTTGCAGAGTTGTTAAAAATCACTCAGCCCATGTTTTGCCATACTTTATTAGGAAAGATAAACATGACAAATTTAGGGCTATATATGTCCAGAATAGCTTCCCCCCCCCAATCCAATTACGTCCAATTCTCAGAGACTACTTGGACAATCCCCTCGGGTTTTCTGGCAAGGTTTTGCCATTATCTCCTTCTTAAAGCTGAGAAAACATGACTAGCCCAAGGTCACCTAATTAGTTTCATCCCTAAGGCAAGACTAGAACTCACAGTCTCCCAGTTTCTAGCCTGCTGCCTTAACCATTACACCAAATTTGCTCTCAAGTTGTCTGTACCTATCTATAAAAGAGTGTTTCAAACTTGGAAGGGGGCCAGCCACACCCAGTACTATTGCCTTATGTGCCTAATAAACTTTTGAACTCTGAATTATAGGTCTGGTTTTTGACCTGAACAAGAAATGATCAAAGGGAAGACATTCCTCCAACAGAAGGAAAATGGATTTTCTTCTTCTAAGCTTTTACTCCTTGAAGCACCTTTGTAACTGTCTGAAGCTGCTCATGGGCAAGGGATTGTATATTTCAACTTTTGCAAGAAAGCGGCCTGTTTCAATTTCCCAATCATTTGCTGTATTGTGAAAGCAAAAGTTGGGAATCTCAAGGTATTTTAATAATATGAGGGTCAAGGAAAGAGGAGAGGGAAGGCAGACAGAAAGTTTTGTTAGCACAAACCTTTGGCCAGGGAGAGATGGATCAATAGTCCATACTTAGGGTTACTAGATGTCTGATCAGACAAAGAAGGATACAGACAATTGGAAATGGGGTGGAAAGGAGGGCACAATATCTGCTTAATTTACTCGATATCTGTGAAAAAAAAATACAGCAAAAATATGTTATTGGGCCAACGTGTATATGAAATAACTCTTCAGTGTCATAAAGACTAGTCTTTCAATCGTATTTTTCCAACAATTTTTTATTTTCAAAACCATATGCTAGCGATACTATAGATTTGATGACAAAGTGCTTTTCGTATATCACCATAGATATGTTAGACAAGTCATGTGATCTAGGAGACAACACTGATCATAGATTTGAAGGGGCTAGATGGAAGCTGATTTCTGGAATCAGGAAATAAATAATGCACATCCAGGCAGCCAAATCTGTTAATAGATGCAGGAAAGAAGCTGGCAATTTTCAAGATCACAATACATAAAAATTTCAATGACCACTATTGTAAAAACAATCCAATATTTTTTTAAAAAAAAATTCCAAGACACTAAAAAAAAATATCCAGATCATATTTCATTTTAAGCTATTTCGGCTGAATGGAGGACATGAGGAGAAAAAGTAGGACATGTCTTCCTTTTGCTGGATGTCTAATAACTCTATCCATTCCCATCCCCTCTCTGCCAAGCTCTTTCAGCATTAAAACATGAAAACAAGGTTGAAAAGAATGTGAAAGGGAGTGAAGGGTTTTTTGTTTTTTGTTTAAATCTGACCAAACTTTTTCTTAATGCCAAAACAAGCAAGAGTAAATATCAACTATTTCTTGACATTTTCTTCCAAACTCCTTCAATTGCTGATAATTAAAAAGAAGGGAGGAAGTTCCAGCAAGTCAGTTCCATTTGTTTTTAGACAAGTAAGGTATTAGGTGCAGCTATTTTATTCCTCAGAGGCAAAATTCCATTGCTTTATTCCCAAACAATAAATAATCTGGTGGAACTTAATTCTAATGACAGTTCCACTGTTATGATCTTGGCTGTAATACAAATGAATTATTCTTTTTAGCATTTCATGCTCTACAATGGGGGAGAGAAGCAGAATAGCAGTAGAAGAGGCTGGGAGATAGAGAGGATAGAAGGGGGCTGCATTAGCCCAGAACAACCAATGCATGCCATTCTCTTTACATTCACTACTGTATCTTTGTGTGTGTATGTCTGTGCCTTGAGTCAGTTAGTGACTCCTGTTGACTGCTTGGACAAGTCCCTCGGTTTTCTTGGCAAGTTTTTACAGAAGTAATTTGCCATTGCTTCCTTCCCAGGGCTGAGAAGGAGTGACTGGCCCAAGGCTGCTCAGCTGACTTTGTACCTAGTTTCATAGTTTCTAGTTTGATGCCTTCGTCACTAAACCAAACTGCTCTTTTCTAGCCTACTGTCTTTGCTTACAGTTGGGTGGATTGCTATACATAACAAACTATCTAAATCTTTAGCTTTTCTTTCTGGACCTGTTAATAAATTCCTCCTATCATTGAGTTAATGGAAGGGTACATCAGCATAAATTAGACACATCCATCGGTTGTGTGAGTGTCAAACATATCAAAATGGTGGTCATAATATGTGACTGAAGCCCTGCCTCTTTTTCACAAGTTTGACTTAGTAGCTGCCATCTTGACTTTCTTGACATCCCTATATTCCTAATGTAAATTACATGCTCCAATGGCTAAGCTATAATTTGCCTCAATAAGAAGGCTTGTAAGTAGTGCTGTCCTTACAGCATTCACATAAGACAATTTAAGGACTGTGATTGGTGGAATCCCCAGTATTATTTCCCCTGCCACTGAGCTTCATCTGCTGGTGAGGAAAACAGTCACCAACGGCTCTCCTTAACAGATGATGGGCTGTGGTAGGTAAGGATAGGTGGCAGCTTGGATGAAGACTTCAGCCATCTTTCAAATGGCCTGAATGAGAAGCTATCAGCACAGACGTTCTCTGTATTGATGCGCTTTACCCAGGTTATTTCTGGGCACAGGTCTTCTGGAAGATTGCTACATCTGGTCCAAAACATTAACTTGTCTAACAAATTGCATGTATGGAGAGCCGGTACAGGTTGAATCAGAGAGAAGTCTGCATTAGGAGAGTGTGCCATCTGGCAATTGGGCAAAAGCAGTGATTCTCAAACACAGCAAATTTAAAATGTGTGGATTTCAGTTCCCAAATTCCTCATCCTTTTTTTCTTTTCCTCCCTCATTCATTACCCCTTATACTCCAAGTTGAGGTCTTATATGATATAAATTTTTGAGTCAGTTTTCTCTCTTTTCCCTCCAAAAGTAGCTTCCTTTCATCTATTCTGTGTTCCTCCCATTAGGGCTGGGGCTAGTTCTCTGTCTTGGTCCAGCCATGGGTATACCATCAACAATTAGTGGTGCTTTCTCTGTCTATTATAGAACAAACAGTTGCTGCAGCTGAAGAAAACATAAAAAGTTTATTCACTTTGTCCCCCAGGCTTGTACAATTGTTTTGATATTTATTCAATTTATGTACCCACCCACCTCATTTTTATGTGACTCTAGGCCGGCGACCCCCAACCTTTTGGGCACCAGGGACCAGTTCCATGGAGAGAGGATTTTCCATGGACTGGAGAGGGTGTAGTTTTGTGTGCTGCCTGCATCCCGTAGATGGGGCTTCGCTTGTTTTCACAGCCTGGTTTCTGTCGTGCCATGGACCAGGGATTGGGGACCCCTGCTCTGTGTATTTTATTGGGGACCCCTGCTCTGTGTATTTTGTGTATTTTATTTGTTATAATAAAACAAATAAAATACACAAAATACACAATATAAGAAACAAAACTAAAAACACTTAGCATACAACCAGGGCTGAAATGCTCCCGGTTCGGGCGTGCCTGCCGGTGGTCGGAGAGCCGGTAGCGACGGCAGCGTGAGGCTTCGCCCACCCGCCCGGATGCCGCCATTTGGGTTCTTTTACCCTCTGCGCATGCGCAGAACACTTTGTGCATGCGCAGAGGGTAAAAGAACCCAAATGGCGGCGTCTGGGTGGGTGGGCGAAGCCTCGCGCTGCCATCACTACTGGCTCTCCGACCACCGGCAGGCATGCCTGAACCGCATAACCAAGGACCCAGATCCAAGTTTTCAAGGCTTTATGAAAGGCGCCACAACAAAAATGACTTCTCCCTTGAGACCCCATCAACCAACTTTTTCTAGCTGGCAGTATCTAGAACATATTTATTCTTCCAGATCAGATAGGACATGTAATAAAAATTATACTATTATTACGGTACATTATAGATAATAATTATTCAATTCTATAATTTCCGCAAGCCTTTCAAAATCATTTTAAGCATCCAGTATTAACTTGCCACATATTAATTGAACTTTGTAGCAAAGTTTATGATGACAAAAATAAGTGGGCTATGGCAATGGCAACTGAACAAAGAAAAAGAGATAAGAAAAATGAGGGTTAAAATTGCTAGTAGAATATCACACTTTTGCAATGGCTAATTACTGTCACCTTTTTTGCCCTGGGAAAGTGTTGCTCTGAGATTTCTAGCATGCTGTCCAGCAAGTATTTCATGAACTCAGAAACTCTATTTCCATTTTCAGAGAAGGTTGCCTCAGGTCAGTTATCCCCTTAAGAATATCTTTTTCTCTAACATGTTATTTGTTCAATCCAAGTTGGCCACAATTTCATTGGATTTTTTTATTTTTTTTTTGCAGGACGAAGGGTTGAATAAACTTTGTTCATAGATTTATTCCATGATAGTTAATTAGTAACAAGATCTGTTCTTTGTGTTCTTTGTCATGTGACAGTTGATTTCTCTATAAATGTATTAGCTTCACTTACGAAGCCAACTGAATCTCTAAGCTACCCATCTGTGGTTTTAGAATAGCACAATCATGACTCAAAAACAGCTAAGCAAATTTCTAGATGAGAAGTTGGAAGAAAATGAAAAGGCTGCTCCTTCGGAAGGGACATTTATGTATGATGGGGTGTTATATCCTGCTATGATCTGTTGCCTGGAAACTCTGAAAAGAATTAATGATTTTAGAGCTCGGAAAGATGATATCATACTAGTGGCATACCCCAAAACAGGTAAGCATCACAATTTTGCAAGGAATGCCTTTGTCTCTGTACACATAGAATATAGAATCAGAGGGTAGGAAGGAACCTTGGAGATGTTCTAGTCCAGCCCTCTTCTCAAGGCAGGAGAATTTATATCATCCTGGTCAAATGTATGCATGTTTGATAGTTTCTTTAGAGTTTCTAACAAAATTCCTGTTAAATAAAAACTAGCAGATTCCAAAGCACTAGACATTTTATTATGATGGGTTATATAAGTCCTCACCGATTATTATGTTTAAGATGACATTCTTGACCTTCTGTGTGTTTCCAGAAATACAGGGGTCATACAATGATATTGGCATTTCTGCTTCAAATAATCAACTATATGAACAATACTGTAATTCTGAAAATGTCAGTTACATATTTTCCAAATCAATACATGCAATGTATGAAAATACATAAACAAAAGTTGTAAAATTCATTTTCCTATTGTTTGTGTACAGGGGTGGATTCTGCTTTTCTTTGCTGCCGGTTTGCTCAGTGATGTGCTGTGCGGGCGCGCGCATGCGTGCTTCACACATGCATGCTTCACGCATGCGCAGTGCTTAAAAAAAGCTTCTGCGCATGCACAGAAACAAAAAACAATATGGCGGCACCTATGGCACCGCCGAAAGAACTGGCTCGGGGGCGTGGCAGGCGTGGGTTGCTACCGGTTCTAGTGACCCACGCCACCACGTTACTAATGGTTCTATAGAACCGGTCCGAACTGGTAGGAATCCACCTCTGTTTGTGTAGTATTGAAAAATGACTTTATCAGGATCTGGGCAGGGCAAAACACTAGTGTGTTGATAAATTCTGTATTCTGTGGATATACCCCAAAACAATTACATACAGCACATATCTAGTCAAACCGGATAGATTTAACTATTCAAGGTTGCAAGGACTTTGATTTTGAGACCATGAATATTTCATATAACAGTGATGGCGAACCTTTTTTGGTCCGCGTGCCAAAAGGGGGTGTGCACGCGTGCGCTAGCGTGCACGCGTGCCCACACCCATTCCCTCCCCCCACGCATGCACACAACCCCCCCACGCGCCCCCTGCGCATGCACACACACACCTGCAAATGGGCAAAGGCCTCACTGAAGCCTGGGACGGTGAAAAACGGTCCAACGGGCAAACCGAAAGGTCGGAAAAACGCACTTCCGGTTTGCCCGTTGTGCTTTGGGCCGTTTTTTGCACTCCGGGGCTTCAGGAAGCTTCCCTGACGCCTCCGGAGTGCAAAAAACAGCCCAACGGCAAACCGGAAGTGCATTTTTCCAAACTTCCGGTTTTCCCGTTGGGCCGTTTTTCGCATTCCGGGGCTTCAGGAAGCTTCCCTGAAGCCTCCGGAGGGCAAAACAGCCTTCCCCAAGGCCGAAAATCAGCTGGCCAGCGCGCACATGTGCGCTGGAGCTGACATAGGGCAACGCCTCACGTGCCCTCTGATATGGCTCCGCGTGCCACCTGTGGCACGCGTGCCATAGGTTCGCCATCACTGTCATATAATGTTGATTATAATATAGGTCTAACAGAGAGTTTTCTATGTTTCTATATTCTTGTTTTAAGAAGACAGTTGATAGTTGCCATTTTTATTAACAATGCCTAATGTCTAGTTACTTGTTCAATATGAAATTCTTACTCAACAAGTCTACATACTTAAAGATACTGTGCATGCAACAGACACCTGAAGCGCACCTGTCTCTCTCTCTCTTTTTTTTTTTGAAGTTTCATGAACAATGTTTATTCCTGCATTTTCTCATTCTGTGTTTTTGTTTTCAACTCTGATATGGTTGAAATGACCTATGGCCAAGATATGTACTTTTACATATTGACAACATTTCTGCATTTCTTCAGGTTCAAACTGGGTTGGGGAGATTTTAACACAGCTGGAAATTGCCTCTGGAAAATATGATGAAGACGAACAGAAGCGAAGGCAGCAAATACTGCAAGAATTATCACTATTTCCTTTTCTCGAATTTGGAGATCCAGAAAAATTTCAGGTTAGAAGTCGGAGAAATACTCAGTAGCTTCTATCAAGTGGCAGGAAAATCACATGAAGATTTACAAGCCGAGAAGGGTTTGTAAACAGGAGTGCTATTTACATAGCATAGAGCACCTTGAGACTTAACAAAGTGAAATTCACTCATTATAAAAGAAAAAACAAACACCTGGATGGGTGCAGGAGAGAAATAGGGATGTTTTTGTGAGGTCTCTGTGTTCAGTTTTATCAGCTCACAGCAAGGATGTATTGTAGATCATTGGAGTTCTACTACAAACAAAGTCCTAAAATATCATAGCATTAAACCATAAGAAATAAACTAAAGTAGGGGCAGACCCTCATCTAAATGTGTATGTATTGATGAGACATGGTGATACTTTAACAGACAGAAGATACAAAGGAGCCACCATTGACATCAAGACCCAAGTCAGCAGAGACAACATTTTTAGCTTGTCTGCTTTGGTTTTTAGGTGAATTAATTCTATTCCAAAGCTTAGCCAGTCTTATTTAGTCTTATTTCCATTGGAATACAGAATGAAATTGCATCTTTAACTTTTGATAATATGCCACTAAATATCAGTGGTAAACACCACTGCCAATTCAGGGACCATATACAGGCTGTATGAAGACAAGCACATAAAAAACTTAGGACTTGAATTGAAATTTCTGCCAAAGATTTTCAGCTTGCCCTTATTTTAAAATATTTTGTGTTGCTCTGTATCTTATCAGGAATACTTAGCTCAGCCCATGTCTTCTTTCAGAAGACTATTGTGGAAAAATGCAGTTTATCAATAACAGTCAGATAACTTAAACAGTAGGAAAGGATCCAAGTGTCCATTCCACATCTGAAGAATTTCCTCAATCTATATCCCTATTGCACTGATGAAGACCGTATCCATTTCTCTGGAATCAATTAAGGGGACCATTGTATCCAACCAAGATTTCCATGTGAACTGAAAAGTTCTGGAATGCTGTATTGAACATACTGGACACAATTTAGCAAGGGGAATTTGGCCTGGCACTGTGTTCAGTGATTTATTTCTATTAGTAGGAATGAAATGCCGAAAGTCATTTTTAAACACACAGTTTGCATGACAAGAAATTTAAATTTTTAAATGTTGGCTTTCCAGCTGCATATGGTTTCTTCTACAGTGTCTCAATGATTTGAAGTCTGTTAACCATCTCTAAACTCAAATACAGCATGTCTTAAACCAGTTACTAAGATTTAGGAAGCAAAAACTGAAGAACACTATTGACTTTTGCTTCCCTCCCAAGTCCACTCTTGCCTTCAGCCTCCTTGTAATGGGTGTGTATGTGAGAGGAGCTTTCAGGACCCAACCAGATAAACTGGATAGGTCTCATAAATCAGGTTTGTTAAAAGAGAAGAGTAGCATTGGTTTCTGCTTCAACAATGCAAAAATAATAATGTAAGCAGCATGCAGCAAAGTATTTCCTTCTCCCTTCTTTATCTGCCTAAAAAAGACTCTTGAAGAATAGCAATAGCACTTAGACTTATATACCACCCCAATAATGCTTTACAGCACCCTCCAGGTGGTGTACAGTGTCAGCAAATTGCTCCCAACAATCTGGGTCCTCATTTTACCAACCTCAGAAGAATGGAAGCCTGAGTCAACCTTGAGCCCCGTCACGATCAAACTCCAGGCTGTGGGCAGAGTTTTCCTACAATACTGCATTCTAACCACTGAGCCACCAGGGCTCTTCAGGAGAGGTTGGAATGGAGCAAATTGATATATAGGTTTATTGCTCTACCATTCTGTGCACATCTATCTCTCTGCCTGCAAGAGTATTACTACTGTGTCAGTGTGTGTGTGGTGTGTGTGTGTGTGTGTGTGTGTGTGTGACTGTGTTTCTAAAATATAACTATGTAAGCCATATAATTTCTCATATTAGAATTAACCAAATGTGATAATTATGCAGGGGATGCAATGGCTCAATGGTTAAAGATGATAGCAATAGCAATAGCAGTTAGACTTATATACCGCTTCATAGTGCTTTACAGCCCTCTCTAAGCGGTTCACAGAGTCAGCATATTGCCCCCAACAATCTGGGTCCTCATTTTACCCACCTCAGAAGGATGGAAGGCTGAGTCAACCTTGAGCCGGTGAGATTTGAACCACTGAACTGCAGCTAGCAGTCAGCTGAAGTAGCCTGCAGTGCTGCATTCTAACCACTGCGCCACCTCGGCTCTTGATGATGAGCTTGTTAGTTGAAGAGCTGACAGCCCAGGTTCAAGACCTGACCTCCATGCAACGGGGTGAACTCCCATTACTTGCCTCAGCTCCTGCCCACCTAGCAGTTCTACAGCATGCAAATGCAAGTAGATTAATAGGTATCACTTCAGTGGGAAGGTAATAGCATTCTGTGCGCCTTTGGCGTGTAACCATGCTTGTCACATGACCATGGATTATCTTTGGGTAACATTGGCTCCCTCGGCCAAGGAACAGAGATGAGCACCGTGCCCTAGAGTCACACATGACTGACAGGGAAACCTTTACCTTTTTTGTTAATTATGCTTAGATAGCAATCTCTTGTGGCTAGCCAAATAATTACCTTCTTCTTGAGTCTTCTCTAATCCCCGATTGGGTAGGAGCAAATCGTCAAAGCACAATTCTGCTCTCTTTTCTGGGCTCTTGCCATTACACCAGAAGTGGTGGTCTTTGGTCCACCATAAACATGAAAACTTTTAGAACCCAAACTAACTAAATCCAGTTTAAGCCATGTTCCCCTACCCACCCACCCACCCAGTTCCAAAACGTGAACTCCAAATTCCTTTCTGCTGGCTCACTAGATTGTTTTCAACATCCTTTAAACTCTTAGTATCAGATCTCTGTATATGTAAAAGATAGTGTCTGCTCCACTTCAATGCTTTCCCAGAGGAATTTATCACTCTCCAAATACAGCACTTGTATTGGGGATATCATGTCACAGAATGACAGTCTGTGTTTAGCTGCTCAGTTCTTCCACATTTACACTGCACTGTGGATTCCACAGTAACTTTCCTCAGATCAATCAGTATGATTTATGTGAAACTATCACATAATTAGGTAGGGTCAGGCAAAAGCAACCACAAAGCACAAAGAAGAGTTTTGTTGCTAGTTGTCTATGTTACAAGAATCTGACCAGAATGATTGCATTCCCTTGGGAACAGCAAGAGCCATGGTGATGCATTGGTTAGAATGCAGTACTGCAGGTTACTTCTGCTGACTGCTGGCTGCCAGCAGTTCGGCAGTTCAAGTCTCACCAGGCTCAAGGTTGACTAATCCTTCCATCCTTCCGAGGTGGGTAAAATGAGGACCCAGATTGTTGGGGGCAACATGCTGACTCTGTAAACTGCTTAGAGAGGGCTGGAAAGCACCGTGAAGAGGTATATAAGTCCAAATGCTATTGTAAGGCTTCAAAGATTCTGGAGGAGGTCAGACCTGTGCGGCTTCCTGTAGCGCAATAACTCCAAACTCAGGCCCCTCTTAACACCTCCCTCCAGTCTAGCTGGAGATTCCACCGCAGAGTTTAGGATGACAAAGATCAGTGGGACTCAGTTTTTTTAGGGATGAACTTTAATGTCCCTAATTTATACTTGTGTATTATTTTCTTTGCATGAATGATGTTAACTTCCTATGATTTTAATATTATTAAAGAGGATGGAAAAACTGCCTTCCAGAAGAGTTATAAAAACACACCTCATCCCTCAAAAGTTGCCCAGGTCTCTTTTTGAAAAGAAGACAAAAGTAAGTACCTGCATTTTCTCAATTACGATTTTATATATCATTAGTACATATATCATCTATCAATAAGGTAATTGTCAAATTAATTTACACAGAAAAATAGGACAATAAGCCCAAGATCATACCAACTTTTTAGGTCCTGAACTGGCCTGGAGCACAGCTATAAGAAACTGTATTTTATTCAAAATAAATATTGAATGATTTCTTTTTCTGCTTTTCAAGCAAGCAAGAAAGGTTCAACATTGGAGGTCAAAGTCTGGGATTGTTGCAGCTTGATTTCATTATTTAGTGTTGTATCAGACAAGTCCGTCAAATCAGTGGTATCTTCACTTAATTATTCAGACTGAGCTATTGTTAAATTTCATGTCAAATATTCTTAGTTTTGCTGCTTACAATGCTTTACTTAGGAAATGGAAATAGAAGAGATTGGACAACCATTTGTTCAGAAAGGTACTGGGTCTCCTGCTTGAGCAGGGGACTGGAATAGAAGACCTCCAAGGTCCCTTCCTCTAGGTTATTCAGCTATTCTGTCTTGTGAAAGAACTTTTTTTTAAAAAAACAACAACATTGTTCTCCTAATTTGATAATTTTATCTCTAATCCCTATTCAGTTCATTTCCAAATACATTTGAACTTTCATACTTTGATTTTTAAAAATGGACTCTTTTTACTATTCTGGCTCTGCTCTCCTAGATTTTACACTTACCTGCCAATATATATTTTTTTTCTTTCAAAGATGCTGGTTTTGTTTCGGAATCCAAAGGATGCAGCTGTATCTTTCTTCCATTTTTCCAAAGGCATAAACATGAATTCTGACCAGAAAACCTGGGATGAGTTCTTTGAAGAGTTTATCGCTGGAAAAGGTGCTCTTTTCTTCTTATTCATTGGAAAAAAATATACATGCTTGAAATAAGGCAGACAGCGGATTGCAGAGAGACCTTGGTCTTATTTTATTTATCTTTCCATCTCCTGTACCCTCCATCTGTCTGTGAAGGAGAAGCAAGAACTCTATGAACAAAGGGTTCCTTTCTCTGTTTGTCTTTGGGCACTGAAAATTATTTCCATTGCTTCAGTACAAAGCAACAATAGTTCCATGTTTCATTTCATTCTCTTAAGTTCATCTCACAGATGTAATAAACCTGGATTAACTTCACATTACCCTAGTATTTGCATACCATGATATGACTTTCTCCATCCCTATAAATCATTATGTTGTAATGTGATGACAAAGCTCACACAACATGCTAAGAAAATGGCAGTGTTTCCTATAGTACTGAACTACAAACTACCCAACCTCATTTTAGTCTAGTATAGCATGTTGTGTGAAATTGGCCAGTAAGTAACATTTACTTGATTTGTGTTTTCGGTATACAGTAGAACCTCTGGTCACGACCATAATTCGTTCCATAACTTTGGTCGCAACCCGATCTGTTCGTGACCCGAAATTAATGCAGCGGCCACACGTGGGTCTGTGGAAATTTGGCACTTACAAAAGAATATGGCACAGAAGGGGAAATCGGCTACAGCCGTGTTTGATCACCACCTGAGTATGTGTTTGTGATCAGATTCAAAAATTTTGTGAACTTTTTGGTCAGAACCTGATTTGGTCATGGTCAGAAGCGTTCGTGACCAGAGGTTCTACTGTACATGTCTAACACAGACTATAAAGAAAAATATTCTTGCTTTCCATACTCTTTGCAAATACATTCATTTCCATTCAGGAATCATTTGTAAGCTCCTTTGAAAAGTAATCCATCCACCATCCAGTCAGAACTGAAAAAGCTTCTTGAATGAGAAGTGAAACATCTTCCTCAAAGATAAAAACATAATCTAGTTGCCTTTTGAAAAAGCACCTTTGAGAAAACTATGACCTGGATGACTGAAAATCTCCATAGACATTAATTCTCTCTTATACACATTTATGTGCTTAATTGCCATTTAATATTATTGCCTGTTAAATTGGAATGCATTTTTTTCAGCATTCTAAGACACTTCATCAGTTCTACTAGTATTGTTAATAACATAATGAAAAATACTACATTTGTTTTTAAACTTAACTTTTCAGTTTAGTGTAAGGAAACTGACCAAATATATTTACTTTAAGGAGCAAGGACATTGATAATTCCGGGACAGGTGTGACCAGAAGTATCTGCAGGTGGCATCAAAGGAGGGCAGGGGACAAATGACAAAAGCATCCCTGGGGACATGATGGCACCTTGCTGCTTTCTTCATTTTGATGAGAATGTTGGATCTTGCCAATGCCTCTCAGTGTGGTTGACTATGTTTGAAATGACACATGGTTGAACTGGTACCCCATAAGCAAAAATTTGAATTATCAAACTGTGAATAAGGAGAACCCAGATTGTTGGGGGCAATATGCTGACTCTGTGAACCGCTTAGAGAGGGCTGTAAAGCACTGTAAAGCGGTATATAAGTCTAAGTGCTATTGCTATTGCTATAATAAATGGCAAAGCAAACATCAGTTTTGGTGAATAATTAAGGCAATCTAATAAGCATACATGGTTAACAAACAGGGGGCTGTCGAAATGTCAAGGTGACTGCCATGACTATACAATCAAACCCTGAACCTTTTTAAAAATGTTTTGTATAAGTAAAAAAGAGAAAGGCTTTGACTGAGCAGTCATAAATTTTTGATTCTCTCTATAGATTCCCCTGTTAGCCAAACAACCGAACAATTTAATAATAATAATAATAATAATAATAATAATAATAATAATAATAATAATAATAATAATAATAATAATAATAATAATAATAATAATAATAATAATAATAATAATAATAATAATAATAATAATAATAATAATAGTAGTAGTAGTAGTGACCAATGATTTATGTTTGGTAATCCACATTTGTTAATAATCAGAAAAATGTAAAAAGGGTACACTGAAAGATCATATTGGAATCAATATAAAATATTGATTGAAAAAATGAATAGGTGGATATTTGTTTGTTTATTTTCTAGGAACTTGGGGCCAAATACCAACATAAATATTCTTATTACCATTCACTCTGTTATATAGATAAATAATCAAAATGTTTTGCTTTTGCTTTTCTATCAGTGGCCTATGGATCTTATTTTGATCATATTACTGAATGGAACAACTATCTGGATGACAGCAATGTATTTTTTATTACCTATGAGGAAATAAAAGGGGTACGTTTTTAAGAGAAAATATTTCAATTTAATTTAATAATAAAATTATGTCTGGCCAAGTACTATATAGTTCATTAACAATTGATCAGGAAATAGAAATAGGAAATGTAACTCAAGGTTTCTGCCTGGTTACTTTTCTCTAAGTAAATATCTCAGAAACATTTTCATTTTAAAGCCAATCTCTGGATCAGCCGATCTACTCCTGCTAATATTTCAATGAAACAATAAAGACTATGTTTTCTTTTGCTTATTTCTTTATTTATTCTAATTTGCACAACCTATAAATATCAAAACAACTGTGTGGTACCCAGATCAAGACATGAATTGAAGGAATTGAAATGTTTCCAGGAAAGCATCACTTACTTACGTTATTTACTTACTTACTTACGTGATGTGTTATTCAGAATCCAGTCTCAGCACTGAAAAAAATAGCCAAATTCTTTGATTTTTCTGTGACTGAAGAGGAGATTGAGAGCATTGTAAAGAAAACAAGTTTTGAAAGCATGAAAGGCACCGCAGAAAACTATGGAAAACTAGGGAAGGCACTTTTCCGCAAAGGTAATATTGTAATATTTTTAATGATTTTGTCAATAACACTTAATAGTCTTCTCTAACCTAGTGGCTTCATGGTGTGTGGGATTTCAACTCCCAATACTTAAAGGTGTGTTGGCTAGGAATGATAAGGGCTGAAGTCTAGCAATGGATTAGGAAAGGTTGATATTTGTAATGCTTTTAGGACATTGGCTTAGGTAGCTTTATTCAAATATTCATAGGGAATCTGTATCATATTCATAGGGAATATGATACAGATCTTAACTTACAACACTTCATTTAGTGACCAAAGTTATAACATTACTGAAAAAAGTGACGTGGCCATTTTTCACACTTAGAACCATTGCAGTATACCCATGGTCATGGGGATGCTTGGCAACTGTTTCGTATTTATGATGGTTGCAATGTCCCAGGGAGAGGTCTTTGCAATCTTCTGACAAGCAAAGTCAATGGGGAAGCCAGATTAAACTAACAACCATGTTACTAATTTAACAACTGCAGTGATTCATTTAACAACTGTGCCAAGAAAGGTCATAAAATGGACCAAAACTCACTGTCTCGCTTAGCAAGAGAACTTTTGGGCTAATCCTTCCATCACCCCACCCCCCACCACCACCACCATCCTGCCAGAACCGATGAAGCTTCTTGGATGAGAAGCAAAACATTTTCTTCTTCTTCCTCAAGGAGAAAAACAGTCCAGCTGCCTTTTGAAAAAGTATCTCTGAGACAACTATGACCTGGATGACTGACAATCTCCACAGAGTTTTGAAGAATAGCTGTTCTTTGGGAGAAAGACTTTCTCTCCCTTTACCTTCCACCTACCACTGTAATTCTTCTTTTCTTTCTTTTCTTTTCTTTTTTTTAGGTATAGTAGGTGATTGGACATCTGTCTTCTCAGAAAGCCAGAATGAAAAAATGGACAGAAAATTTGAGGAGACTGTAGCAAAAACTAAGCTTGGAATGAAGTTGAAATATGAGCTGTACTGCAAAAACTGAAGAGATCATCAGTGCTACAAACATCTCGTGTTCTGATTCTCTGCGTGAGGCTAAAGATACTTAAGTTGTTCAAGAAGGATTGGTAGTGCCTTCCTCAGCCTCCAGATGTGCCAGATGTCATTTCTGATACCAGTAATCCCAACACAGCTATTGGTTGGGTTATATGATGGGATATATGATTATAGGAGCTGAAATCCAACAATCTGAAAAAAAACTGCTTTCAATACACCACTCACTCTTTTCTCCTCTTATGGATATTGACATTTTTGATATTACATACTTATTTTTAAGTGGAAGAACTCTTCCAGAATTAATAAAAAAAACTATACTTACCTATAAGAATGTACTCCCTTATTCTATGCAACATTGGTTGAGTAATTATTGAAAGACAATGTCTAAGAAGCTTCTATTGTCCCTGATAACAGAATTCCTTATAAATTTTATTTTGGTATAATACAGAAATTTGCTCCAAATTCAAAAGAGATAATCTCTTGTTCTAACATATACCAAATGCCCTCTTCTGTATGATCACTAGCACAAAGAAACTCTACAGTCAAGGCTGTCCACAAAGAGGCAAAGGTGAAAACAGTGTTGCCCTGTTGTGTCAAAAATTCCATTGTTTTTGTATGTGTGATATCAGAAGCCACATATACGAAAGAGGTCCAACTTATGATGCATATTACAATGCTGCTTCCCTCATTTTGACAAAACTTTAACATGTCCTGGCAAACTACAGACACCTTGTGTATAAGGTGTTTACTTAAAAGGAAATAACATTGAGATCAACAGAGCTAACATTCAGATAAAATGAGTAGGGCTGCAGCCTTACAATACAACCATATCTACATGAGGTCCTTCTTCCCCTCTGCTCTGCACTGATGAGATCACACCTGGAGCATTGGACATAGTTCTGATGTCACACTTCCAGAACACGGGTGGGTTCCTCCCGGTTTGTACCGGGTCGCCCGAACCGGTAGCGAGCCGCTGGTGACGTCACAATGGTGTCATTGATCCGCTTTGGTCGGTGCCGGTCCGTGTGTGCCGCCATTTTTTTCTGAGGATTTTTGGCGAATTTTTGAAGTTTTGTGCCGTTTGTGCTCTGCTGCTGCTTCGGAAATGGCCCTCCTGCCCGCCCCCGGGTGTATGCTGACCTTTATTCTTCACCCGAAGCACAGCTGATCAGCTCCTCAGCTGTGTTTCAGGCCGATTATAGTGACTGAGCATGCACGGAAGCAGAATTGCACCGGGGGAACGCGCGCGTGCGCGCAATGTCGCGATGCACACCGGTGGTGAAGGTAAGTGGAACCCACCCCTGAGCCACACCCACAGAGTGGTAGTAGAAATTTTTGGAACCCACCCCTGCGCCAGAAGCATGATTGACAGGTTAGAAGAGTCTCAGAGGACAGCAACAAAGATGATAGAGGGACTTGAGGACATGCCTTATGAAGGCAGGCTGAAGAAACCTCAAATGTTTAGTTGGAGGGAAAAAATAGAGAAAAAATATATGGCTTTCAGATTTCCCATTATGGACTTAAGTATATTTTTACTTTTGAACTGTGTCTTGCTTCTTTAACTCTCATTTTCCTCAGCACCATTCTGCACACAGTAATAAACAAACCAGCCAGCAGATGTATACTCTTATAGGGACAGCTTATAGTGTATACTCTGAATGGGACAGCTTGCCACAGCCAACTCACTCTGGCCAGCTTGCCACGACCAACTCATTGCAGCCAACTCGTTGCAGCCAATTCGCCATGGCCAACTCCCCATGGGATAAGAGTTACACTAATATCAAACAAAGGGTGGAATGGAATCATTAAAGAAAGGATGCCAAAGGAGGGACAAAATGAAATGCGAATGACAAAAATTAAAATATTTTTTAAACTATTTTAATTAATTAAATTGAATTATTGAGTTGTCCCACAGCGGGTTGTCCTGTGGCAAGTTGGTCATCGCAAGTTGTCCTGCAGCAAGTTGGCTGAGGCAAATTGGCCACTGCAAATTGGCCATGGTGAGTTGACTGTGGTGAGTTGGCCGTGGCAAGTTGGCTGCGGTGAGTTGTCATAGACCTGTGAATACTATGTCCGTGTTCAGGAAGAATGAAAGCTGAGTAGGACACCATTTGAATTTCTGATATCAACAAACAGAAATCAGGAAGAAGAGGTAATTGGGTGATCTCTTCAAGCTTGTATTAGTTGATTCAAGTGAATTGAAGAAGATCAAATTTAAATAAATGTACTCTTCATACAGGCTAATTTGCATCATTACTCAGTAACCCCCATTGACAATGAAATTTGTGTATTTAAAAATTTATTTGTACAATGATTATTATAGGTATCCATTCATAGGACTGATAGAGATAAAACAACTGGTTATACTCTGAAACCAGCTTTATTATTTTCAATTTGTTATTTTTCAATTATGTTCAGGGGTCATTTGTCCAGTTAAATGTTACAGTAAGCAAGCAAGTTAATGCCTGGCATTAAATATGCACACACACCACGAGACTCCCATTTTACTCCTGCTGCAGGTGCTGCATTGCAAAACTAGTATCATCAGCAGAAAGCAAGGAAATGATGTTGTGAATAGGTGGTAGTAGTAGTAGTAGTAGTAACTGTGAGAAGGATCTTGGAATCCTGGTGGACAATCACTTAAATATGAGGCAGCGGTGTGCTGCAGCTGTCAAAACAGCCAATGCAGTTCTAGGCTGCATTAACAGAGGGATACAATCACATAAAGTGTTAATACCACTTTATCCTGCCTTGGTAAGACCAAACTTGGAATATTGCATCCAGTTTTGATTTCCATGATATAAAAAAGATGTTGAGACTCTAGAAGGAGTGCAGAGAAGAGCAACAAAGGGGCCTAGGGGACTGTAGGCTAAGACATATGAAGAATGGCTGCAGCAATTTCTTATGTCTAGCTTAAGACATGAAAAGAAGGAGTAGGGGCAGAGGTGGGTTCCTCCCAGTTCGCCCCGGTTCTATAGAACCAGTAGCAAACCGCTGGTGATGTCACAGATCCAGTTCTGTCGGTGCCAGTCCGTGGACACCGCCATCTTTTTTTTGGAATTTTTTACTATTTATTTTTCTTCTGCGCATGCACAGAAGCCAAGTCCCCGGCACTGCGCATGCCATCTTGTTTTTGGCTTTTTAAAAAATTGTTTGTGAATTTTTGCCACTGCACATGCGCGCGCACATGCGGCGCGGCCTCACGGCGCACAATGCGTACACAGCCTCGTGGCGCGGGAGGAAGCGAACTGGCGGCGAGGTAAGTTAGAACTCACCCCTGAGTAGTGGAGACACAATAGTAGCGTTCCAATATTTGAGGGGCTGCCACAAAGAAGATGGAGTCAACCTATTCTCCAAAGTACCTGAGGGCAGAACAAGAAGTAATGGATGGAAACTAATCAAGGAGGAACCTAGAAATAAGGAGAAACTTCCTGGCAGTTAGAACAATTAATCAGTGGAATAGCTTGCCCTCAGAAGTTATGGGTCCTTTTTAAAAGAGATTGGACAACTATTTGTCTGAAATGGTATAGGGTCTCCTGCTTGAGCAGGGTGTTGGACTAGAAGACCTTGAAGGTCCCTTAATCTCTGTTATTCTCTTAATGATGACATGTGGTGAGCTAGGATGGGGGCTGCTCTCAGTCCTGGTGCTGTTTGATTTTAACATGCAATACATTGATGACAGTATTTGGACCAGCTTTGGGGTTTAGTAGTGAGAGATTTGCAGATTTGCAGAATTGTTAAAAAATCACTTAGCCCATGCTTGCTAAATGTAACCCTGGAGCATCACAAATCCACTGAATATCTAAACTCAGTTATTCATTTACGGGGGCATGGGAAAATTATTATTAGAAAATGACACGCCAATTTGGAAGGAAGTTAGTGTTTCACCATTATAAAGAAATAGGACAGTGATGTGGAAAGATAACAAAGAATGAGGAGAATGCTTGTGCTTCAGGCAAAGGATAAGGTATACTAATTAATGGGAAACATAGGTGTGAAACACAACACCTTTGTGGCTAGACATGTCCAGATGTTTGGTTCTTTTTCTCCATTTAATCATGTCCAATTCTTGGAGTTTGCTTGGACAACTCCCTGCAGTTTTCTTGACCAGGATTTCCAGAAGTGGTTTGTCATGGTCTCCTACTTAAGACTGAGAGAAAGTGACTGGCCCAAGTCTGATGCCTTAACCATTACACTAAACAGGCTCTTCAGGTGTTTAAAAGAGTGTTTGGAAAGGGGCCAACTGCACCTAACGCTATTACTTAGGTGCCTAATAAACTCTGAATTATAGCCTCTGGTATTTAACCTGAACAAGAAATGGAACCAAAGGAAAGACATTCCTCCAACAGAGAGAAAAGGGATTTTCTTCTTCTTCTAAGCTTTTACTCCTTGCAGCACTTTTGCAACCACAACATGACATGACCAGCACTTTTGAAGCTGGTCATGTCATGTTTTGTAGTTGAAGAAAAACATAAGTTTGAATCATTTTTTCCAGGCTTGTATAATTGTTTTGTTATTTATTTATTCAATTTATATACCTACCCATCTCACTTTTATGTGTTTTTAGGCAGCTTATAATAAAACAAATAAAATACACAAAATACGCAATGTAAGAAACAAAAATAAAAACACGTAGCAGCCAGGCATAATCTAACAAATCTTCCATACAACCATGACATTTGCATTTCTGCTTAAAATAATAAACTATATAAATATCTTCAGTACTGTAATTTTGAAAATGCCAATTACACATTTTCCAAATATATGAAAATACATTTAAAAGTTTGTAAAATTCATTTTTTTACTGTTTGTGTAGTATTGAAAAATGACTTTATCAGGTTCTTTAGAGGCCAAACACTGGTGCGTTAATCCCCCCAAAAAATTACATATAGCACATATCTATCTTATATCTGGATAACTAGACGTACCGGTAGTAGAGCACTATATATACCTTGGCCAACAGATCACAGTGGAAGGTGATACAATAAAGGAAATTGAATGGTGTGTTAAATGTGGTTGACAGGCATTTGGCAAGCTAAGCATAATTTCCAAGAACAACTTCCCCCTTTGCCTGAAGAGAAAAGTTTTCAATCAGTGTGTGCTACCTACTCTAACATATGCTGGTGAAACATGGACATTAACCTGACAATCGCTACAAAACCTAAGAGTGGTGCAAAGAGCCATGGAAAGATTCATGCTCGGCATTACAAGACAAGATAGAAAGACCTGCAGATGGATTAGAGAACAAATGAAAGTATACGATGCCATCAAGAGATTAAAAGAATTGAAATGGAAATGAGCTTATCACATAGCAAGAAGAACTGGTGGCCAGTGGACCAAGGCAGTCACAGGATGGATCCCACCTGATAAAAAGCAACCACAAAAGAGACCTAAAACAAGATGGGTTGATGACATCAGCAAGTATTGCGGGCCCAATTGCAAAAGAAAGCTCAGGACTGTATTGGTTGGAAAAATGAGGAAGAAGCCTTAATACTGCGGTGGATAGACAGTGGCTAAAATGATGATGTTAGTATCAGGCAAGTTCATCACATCAGTGATCTCACCACCCAGAGTTGTTTCAATATGAGACGACCAGCAAATAAATTTAATAAATAGAAGAAATAAATAAAATCTTCACTTAAGTATTCAAACTGAGCCATTGTTAAAAAATTCAGGTCAAATAGTCTTAGCTTTGCTGCTTACAATAGTTTATTTAGGATCTTGGGAAATGATCTTGGAAAAGTCCTTTTTTTAAAAAAAAATACTGTTCTCCTAATCTGGTGATCTTATCTTTAATTCCAATTCAATTCATTTCCAAATTTTATTTATTTATTAAATTTCTATGCTGCCATTTCCCCTACAAGGTGACTCTGGGCGGCTACATTTCAACTTTCATACTGCAATATTTTAAAAATGAAATGTGTTTAGGTTTCTGGCTGAGCTCTCCTAGATTTTACATTTACATGTCAATATATTCTTTTTGTTTGTTTGTTTTAAAGATACTGGTTTTGTTTCAGAATCCAAAGGACGCAGCTGTATCTTTCTTCCACTTTGCAAAAGGCATAAACATGAATTCTGACCAGAAAACTTGGGATGAGTTCTTTGAAAATTTTATCACTGGAAAAGGTGTGCTTGCTTCTCCTTCTTCTTATTGAAAAAAAAAAATAAACTTGCTTGAAATAAGAGGGAAAGCAGATTGCAAACTTCAGTAGTTTAACAGATGGATCGTTTGAGATGCAGTCATTGGTGTACAGAGAGAAGAGAAGTGGAGAGAGCACACAGTCCTGGGGGGCTCCTGTGATAATTGTACAGGTATCTGGTGTGATTTTCCCTAGCTTCACCTGCTGCTTCCTGTCTGTTAGGAAGCTTATGATCCAGAAGAATATCTGGAATGATTGTATTGAATGCTGAGCTGAAGTCTACAAAAAGGACCCTTGCATAGGTCTTTGGAGATTCAAGATGTTGTAGGATGTAGTGCAGAGTCATATTAACAACATATTAACAGTAAAAAAAAAAAGCTTCTCCCTCTAGGCCAGGGGTGTCAAACGCCGAGGTGGCGCAGTGGTTAGAGTGCAGTACTGCAGGCTACTTCAGCTGACTGCTAGCTGCAGTTCGGCGGTTCAAATCTCACCGGCTCAAGGTTGACTCAGCCTTCCATCCTTCTGAGGTGGGTAAAATGAGGACCCAGATTGTTGGGGGCAATATGCTAACTCTGTAAACCGCTTAGAGAGGGCTGTAAAGCACTGTAAAGCGGTATATAAGTCTAAGTGCTATTGCTATTGCTAAATTCACATCGTCACGGCAGCGTCACGTGATGTATTGGGACTTTTTTCCCCTTCGCTAAACCAGGGGTGGGCGTGGCCAGCGCATGACTCATCTGGCCCGTGGGCCGGGAGTTTGACAGTCCTGCTCTATGCCTACTGTGGCTCCATCAGCCAATGCTTTCTAGGCAACAGTACTGGAGCATCCTCATTCTTCCAGATCAGGTAGGACAGGTAGAAACACACACACACTCACACAAAATACAATTTTTATATATGTATGTTATCATCAATGTGTGAAATTAGGCATTTTATAAAAGGCCTAAGAAATCTATAGAATGCCAAAAATTTCACATATTTATTAATGATTGTAACTATGATTTATTATCCATGACCTATTACTTGCTCTTTATATGTACACTGTGAGCTTATGCAGCTGATGCATTCCATTCTATTTCCTAGGCATTTTATGCAATACCGAAAGGCAAACTGTATAACGTATCAAATGCTCACGCTAAAATGCCATTCTAGCCTTCCCTGTTGAAGCAAGTAGGTCATTACTGATCTCTTTTTTTCCAGTAAGAAACTCCTGTACTTTATTTTGCATTTCTTCTTTCATTTTAATATAGGCCTTTGCAATAAAGGGTTAGGGTTAGGGTTAGGGTTAGGCTTAACCCTAGCCCTTTTCATGACTCTCTTTTTATACTTTGCCTAAATAGTTCTTGTCATTCTGCACAATGCCTAGGTATTATACACAATGCCAAGGGAGCATATAAATATAGCATTTTAAAATAACACAGACTTTTCATACTTTGCCAAAAAATGTCACACATTCTATAGATTTCCTAGGAATTCTATACAATGCAGCTTTTCACACGTTGCCGGTAACATATATAATTTATTCAATTTTATTATTTCTTCAAGCCTTTCAAAGTCATTATAAACAACTAGTATTAACTTGTGAAACTTTGATTCAACTTTGTAGCAAAGTCAATGATGACAAAAATGGGCAGGTTATGGCAGTGACACTTGGACTAAAAAAAAGATGGGAAAAATGAGGGTTAAAATCCCTAGCAAAATACAGGTAGTCCTCGACTTACAACAGTTTGTTTAGTCACCATTCAAAGTTACAATGTCATTGAAAAAAGTGACTTATGACCGTTTTTCATACCCTAACCCTAACCCTAACCCTAACCATTGTAGCATCCCCAGAGGTGGGTTGCTCCCGGTTTGGACCGGATCTATAGAACCGGTAGCGGGAATTCCCCCCCGCTCGCCGAACCAGGAGCGATGGCCAGCTGACCACGCCCACAAACCAGGTCTCTCAGCGGCGCCATAGGCACTGCCATTTTGTTTTTGGCTTCTGTGCATGCGCAGAAGCTGGGATTTTGCCACTGTGCGGCGTTGGAGGAAGCGAACCAGCGGCGAGGTAAGTTAGAACCCACCCCTGAGCAACCCCATAGTCACGTGATCAAAATTTGGATGCTTGACAACTCATACTTACAATATTTGCAGGGATCACCTTTTACAACTTTTTGACAAGCAAAGTCAACAGGGAAGCCAGATTCACTTAACATGTTACTAACTTAACTGCAATGATTTCACTTAACAAATGTGGCAAGAAAGGTTGTAAAATGGGGCAAAACTCACTTAACAAATGTCTCACTTAGCAACAGAAATTTTGGGCTCAACTGGGATTGTAAGTCGAGGACTACCTGTATTCTAGCTTTGCAATGGCTAATTACGGCCACCTCTTTTGCTCTGGGAAAGTGTTGCTCTGAGATTTCTAGCATGCTGTCCAGCCAGTGTTTCATGAACTCAGAAACTCTATCTCCATTTTCAGAAAAGGTTGCCTCCGGTCAGTTATCCCCTTAAGAATATTTTTCTCTCTGACATGTTATCAGTTCAATCCAAGTTGGCCACAACTTCATTGGATTTTTTTATTTTTTTTTGCAGGACGAAGGGTTGAATAAACTTTGTTCATAGATTTATTCCATGCTAGTTAATGAATAACATGATCTGTTCTTTGAGTGTGTTCTTTGTCATGTGACAGTTGGTTTCTCTATAAATGGATTACCTTCACTTACAAAGCCAACTGAATCTCCAGGCTATCCATCTGTGGTCTTAGAATAGCACAATCATGACTCAACAACAGCTAAGCAAGGTTCTGGATGAAAAGTTGGAAGAAAATGAAAAGACAGCCCTTTTGGAACGGACATTTATGTATGATGGGGTGTTATATCCTACTATGATCTGTTGCCTGGAAACCCTGAAAAGTATTCATACTTTTAGAGCTCGAGAAGATGATATCATACTAGCGTCATACCCCAAAACAGGTAAACATTATAGTTTTGCAAGGAATGATTTTGCATATATTTAGCCATGTTTAATTGTTTCTTTAGAGTTTATAACAGAGTTTCTATTAAATAAAAAAAGTTGCAGATTCCAAAGCATTACACATTTTATTGTGATGCATTTAATAATTTGTCTTAATGAAATTCCTCAATGATTACTATGTCTAAGATGGCATTCTTGATTTTCTGTGTATTTTAAGAAATAAACAGGTCATGATATTGGCATTTCTGCTTAAAATGATGTTGGCATTTCTGCTTAAAATGATGTTGGCATTTCTGCTTAAAATAATCAACTATATGAACAATACTGTAATTCTGAAAATGTAAATTACACATTTTCCAAATCAATCCATGCAATGTATGAAAATACATTAAAAAAGAGTTGGTAAAATCCATTTTATTGTTTGTGTAGCATTGAAAAATGACTTTATCAGGATCTGGGCAGACCAAAACACTGGTGTGTTCATAAATTCTGTATTCTGTGGATATACCCCAAAAGAATTACATATAGCACATATCTAGTCAAACCGGATAATTTTATCTATTCAAGGTTGCAAGGACTTTGATTTTGAGATCATCAGAGGTGGGTTCCTCCCGGTTTGCACCGTTTCGCCTGAACCGGTAGTGACCCGCTGGTGACATCACAATGATGTCACCAATCCGGTTCGGTCGGTGCCGGTCCGTGGGCGCCGCCATCTTTTTTTTTGCATTTTTTTTTGCATTTTTTTGTATTTTTTTTAACTTTTTTTTTTCTTCTGCGCATGCACAGAAGCCGAGTTTCCGGCACTGCGCATGCATCACCATCTTATTTTCGGCGGGGTTTTTTTTTTTGAATTTTTGAATTTTTTTTTTGCACTGCGCATGCGTGCACGCAAGGCGTGCCCATGCGGTGTGGGAGGAAGCGAACCAGCAGCGAGGTAAGTTAGAACCCACCCCTGGAGACCATTAATATTTCATGCAATATAGATTATAATACAGCTCTATCAGATAGTTTTCTATGTTTCTATATTCTTATTTTAAGAAGTAGACAGTTGATAGTTGCCATTTTTAGTAACAATGCTTAATGTCTAGTTACTTGTTTAATTCTAAGTTCTTACTCAACAAATCTACGTACCTAAAGTTACTGTGCATGCAACAAACCACAGAGCTGCAACCGTCTCTTTTTTTTTAAAAAAAAGTTGCATGTCCAGTCAATGTTTATTCCTGCATGTTCTCATTCTGTGTTTATAGTTTCAACTCTGATATCATTGAAATGATCTATGGTCAGGATATGTCTTTTTATATATTAACTGATAGCATTTCTGCATTTCTTCAGGTTCAAACTGGGTTCAGCAGATCTTAATGCAGCTGGAAGTTGCCTCTGGAAAATATGAGGAAGATGAACAGAAACAAAGGCAGCAAACACTGCAAGAATTATCACTAAGTTCTTTTCTTGAATTTGGAGATCCAGGAAAATTTGAGGTTAGAAGTTGGAGAAATACTCAGCAGCTTCTATCAAGTGGCAGGAAAGTCACATGAAAGATTTAAAAACTGATGTAGGACAGAGCAGCTCTGTTTTAACAAAGTGAAATTCACTCATTAGAAAAGAAAAAAACCCTAGATAGCAGAGATTGGTTTCAGCAGGTTCTGACCAGTTCTGGAGAACCGGTAGCGGAAATTTTGAGTAGTTCAGAGAACCGGTAGCGGAAATTTTGAGTAGTTGGGAGAACCGGTAAATACCACCTCTGACTGGCCCCGCCTCCATCTATTCTCTGCCTCCCAGCTGACCAGGAGGAAATGGGGATTTTGCAGTAACCTTCCTCTGGAGTGGGGAGGGAATGGAGATTTTACAGTATCCTTCCCCTGCCACGCCCACCAAGCCACGCCATGCCCACCAAGCCACGCCCACAGAACCGGTAGTAAAAAAGTTGAAACCCACCACTGCTAGATAGGTGCAGGAGACAAATAGGGATTTGTGTGTGAGGCTGTGTGTTTGGTTTAATCAGCTCACTGCAAAAATGTGTTGTAGATCATTGGAGCTCTACTAAAAACAAAGCAGATTTTGCTAGTCTGAACTCTGCCCTTAAATATCATAACATTAATCTACTGTATGAGAAATAAGCTAAAGTAGGGACAGGCATCCTTTTTGGAAGTAAGAGCTGCACTTATCTCAATGTGTATGTATTGGTGGGACGTGGTAATACTTTCACAGACAGAGGTCACAAAGGTGCCACTGTCTGACATCAAGGCCCAAGTCAGCAGAGACAACATTTTTACCTTGGCTGGTTTGTTTTTTTAGATGAATTAATTCTAACCCAAAGTTTAACTGACCTTATTTAGTGTAATTTCCATTGGAGTAAGGAATGAAATATCATCTTTGATTTTTGATAATATGCTACCACGTATCAATGATAAATACATATCACCCAGGGGTGGGTTCCACTTACCTTCCCCACCGGTTCGCATCGTGACGTTTTGCGTGCGTGCGCTCCCTCCGCTCTCACGCGTGCGCGTTCCCTCGCGCAATTTGGCTTCCGCACATGCTCAGCAGCTTCAATCAGCCCGAAACACAGCTGAGGAGCTGATCAGCTGTGCTTCGGGCGAAGGAATAAAGGTCAGTATAAACCCAGGGGCGGGCGGGAGGGCCCTTTTTCAAGCAGCAGAACAGGAAAAACCTTCCAAACAGTAAAAAAATTCACTAAAAATTCCCCAAAAAAGATGGCGGCGCCCACGGACCGGCACCGACCGAACCGGATCTGTGACATCACCAGCGGGTCGCTAACGGTTCGGGCGATCCAGTCCGAACTGGGAGGAACCCACCCCTGATATCATCACTTCAGAGAGCATATACAGGCTGCATGAAGACAAACAAGTAAAAAGTTAGGGCTTGAATGGAAGACTCAGTCAGAGACTTCGGCTTGTCCTTATTTTAAAATTATTTTCGGTAGCTTTGTATTTTATCATGAATTCTTAGTTCAGCTCATGCCCACTTTCACAGAGAATTGTAGAGAAAAAAAACCCCAGTCAAATAACTTAAAGAATCTCACCAGATTGAATGCATTCCCTTGGAAACAGCAAGGATTCTGAGGAAGTTCGACTTGTGCTGTTTCCTCTGGCACGATGACTCCAAACTCAGGCCCCTCTTTGACACCTTCCTCCAGTCCACCACAGCAGTTTATGATGACAAAGTTCAGTGGGACTCATTTTGTTGAGATGAACTTTGATATCCCTAATTTATATTTGTGCATGATTTTCTTTGCATTATGATTTTAACATTATTAAAGAGGATGGAAAAACTGCCTTCCAGACGAATTATAAAAACACACCTCATCCCTCAAAAGTTGCCCAGGTCTCTTTTTGAACAAAAGGCAAAAGTAAGTACCTTAATTTTCTTGATTTCGATGTTATATATCATTAGTACATATATAATCTAACAATGAGGTGTTATCAAATAAATTTACACAGTAAAATAGGACAACAAGCCCAGGATCACATCAAATTTTCATGACCTGAGAAGGCCTGGATCTTAGCTATGAGAAACTGTATTTTATTCAGAATAAAAATTGAAAGTTTCTTTTTCTGATTTTCAAGAAAATCGCAAGAAAGGTGCATCATTGGAGCCCAAAGTTTGTTTGTTTGTTTGTTTGTTTGTTTGTTTATAGATAGATAGATAGATAGATAGATAGATAGATAGATAGATAGATAGATAGATAGATAGATAGATAGATAGATAGATAGATAGATAGATAGATAGATAGATTTCTATGCCACCCAACTCCCGAGGGACTCTGGGCGGCTTACAGCAGAAACACAAAAAAACCTTATTAAAATATAAAAAACGTATTAAAAAAAATACATTATACAAAAATACAAAAAAAAACGACAACAACAATTAAAAAACCCATACACACCTTTTTTTGGCCGGATCTCGCCAGATTTTAATAGCGAGATCAACAGCCCCAAGCCTGCCGGAACAGCCAGGTCTTCACCGCTTTCTGGAAGGCCAACAGGGTGGGGGTAGTCCGGATCTCAGGAGGTAACTGGTTCCAGAGGGCCGGGGCAGCTCAACAAAGTCTCAGACTTGTTGCCACTGGATGTCATTATTTAGTGTTATGTTAGTATCAGCCAAGTTCATCACATCAGTGATATCATATCACCACCACAGTTGTTTCAAGATGAGATGACCTGCAAATAAATTCAAGAAATAAAAAAAAAATCAAAAAAAAATCTTCACTTAAATATTCAAACTGAACCATTGTTAAAAAATTCAGGTCAAATATTCTGAGCTTTATTGAGGATCTTGGGAAATGGTCTTGGAAAAACTCTTTAAAAATTACTGTTCTCCTAATGTGGTGATTTTACCTTTAATCCCCATTCAATTCATTTCCTTGTTTGTTTGTTTGTTTGTTTGTTTGTTATTTTCTATTCTACCCGTCTCCCCTACAAGTTGACTCTCGGTAGTTACATTTGAACTTTCATACTGCAATTTTTTTAAAATGGAATGTTTTCAGGTTTCTGACTCTGGTCTTCTAGATTTTATATTTACATGTCAATATATGATTTTGCCTTAAAGATACTGGTTTTGTTACGGAATCCAAAGGACACAGCTGTATCTTTCTTCCATTTTTCCAAAGGCATCAAATTGATTTCTGACCAGGTAACCTGGGATGAGTACTTTGAAGCTTTTATCACTGGAAAAGGTATGCTTCTTTCTTCATTGGAAACAAAATAAATTATGATTCAAATAAGGGAGGAAATGGACTGGAGAAAGCCCTTGGCCTTATTCTTTTGGTCTCCTGTACCCTCCATCTGTCTGTGGAGGAGAAGCAAGATCTCTTCCGACAAAGGGCTCTTTTGTTCTGTTTGTCTTTCGATACTGAAACTTATTTCCATTGCTTCAGGACAAAGCAACAACAGTTCCATGTTTCATTTCATACTCCAGAGTTCATATAACAGACTTAAACCTGGATTAACTGCACATTAGCCTAATATTTGTTATGCCATGCTATGAAATCTTCCATCTGACTGTGGCTGACTACATTTAAAATGACATATTGTCCTACACCATAAACAAAAAATGGAATTATACCCTCTGAGTGGAAAACTTTTGGTGAACATGTCACTTTTGGTAAACAGTTGAGGCAATCTAATGAACAGTCATTATTAATAAACAGGGGCTTCAGTGACTAGAAAGCTGTCAAAAATGTCAAGAGAATGGCTGCAACTATGCAGTAAAATCCTGTATCTTTTAAAAATGTGTACGTGTAAAAAAGAAAAAGCAAGATTTTGACTGAGTTTTCATAAGTTTTCGATTCCTCCTATAGATGCCCCTGTTAGCCAAGCAACCCAACAATTAAATATAATATCCAAAAAGTCATGGGAGCACAAAGTGGAAAAAGTTACTGAAAATGAGACGGTGAAGATCTTGTGGGACTTTTGAATACAGATAGATCGTCATTTGGAACACAACACGCCAGATATCACTGTATGGAAGCGTACAGTTTATTGATATCGCTGTACCAGGAGACACCAGAGTCGAAGAAAAAGAACTGGAAAAAATTACGAAATATTGCCACCTGGCCATCGAAACTACACGGCTATGGATGAAACATGTAACCGTGATACCCATTGTCATCGGCGCACTTGGTAACATGTCCAAAAATTTCACAAAACACTTCAAGAAATTG
>QLTV01001839.1:2121534-2135092 GCA_003457575.1 Thermophis baileyi
GAGAGAGGGGGGGGTGCATGCACACCCCGCGGGACTGCCTCGGCTCCTCTGGGCTCTGCCTCTGCAAGCGTTTTCAAACGCGCGCCTGCCTCCGAGGAAGAGAAGGGGCGCCTCGATCCCTGCCTCGCCGCCCCATCGCAGGCACGAGCGCTTCAAAACGCTGGCAGAGGCAGAGCCCGGAGGAGCCGAGGCAGTCCCGCGGGGTGTGCATGCACCCACATCTCTCTCGCTCTCGCTCTCCCGGCCAAAAAAGTGCCCGCAGCAAAAAGAGCGCCTCCCGGCATGCCCCCCCCTTTCCCCCGGAAAGTAATGGGGGGGCTTATTTTCGGGGGGTGGCTTATTTCAACGCATGTCCCGAAAAGCCCTGTTGGGCTTATTATCGGGACATGTCTTATTTTCGGGGAAACACGGTAGGTTAGAAGAGTCTCAGAGGACAGCAACAAAGACGATAGAGGGACTTGAGGACATGCCTTATGAAGGCAGGGTGAAGAATCTTTGAATGTTTAGTTGGGACAAAAGAAACTCAGACAGAATATATGGTTTTCAGACTTTTGTTAAAGTCCCATTGTGGACTTAAGCATAATATTATTTTTTTGAGCTGTGTAAAATGCTTCTTTAACTTTCATTTTGCTCAGCACCATTCTGCAGAGAGTGATAAGCAAAACAGCCAGCAGATGTCACCCTTTTATAGTGTATGGTATGTCTGTGTGTCTTCAGGAAGAATGAAAGCTGAGTAGGACAACATTTGAATTTCTGAGATCAAGAAATAGCAATTAGGAGGAAGAGGTAATTGGGTGATCTCTTTAAGGTTGTATTAGTTGATTCAGGTGAGGTGAAGAAGGTCCAATGTATTCTTAATGCAGGCTAATTTGCTAATCATTATTCAGTAAACCTCATTGACAATGAAATTTGCGTATTTAAAAATTTACTTCTGCAATTATTATTATAGGTATCCCTTCATAGGACTGATAGAGATAAAAGAACTCATTATACATCTGAAAACCAGCTTTATTGTTTCTATTTGTTATTTTCAATTTATGTTCAGGGGCCATCTGTGAATTAAATGATAGAAGAAACAAACAAGATCAAGTTTGGCATTATACACACACACACACACACACACACACACACACACACCATGATACTCCCATTTTATTCCTGCTGCTGGTGTTGCACTGCAAAACCAGTATCATCATCAGAAATGCAAGGAAATGACATTGTGAATAAACAGTGTTTCTCCTAACTCATTGCATCTTTTTGCTGAAGACCAACATTTTTAATATTATGCCAAATATGTCTTTGATTGGAAGACTTTTTATAGTGGACATAGTTTCTCTTTGCAGTTCCTCCAAAGCA
Organism: Thermophis baileyi; assembly: GCA_003457575.1. Classification (NCBI taxonomy): domain Eukaryota; kingdom Metazoa; phylum Chordata; class Lepidosauria; order Squamata; family Dipsadidae; genus Thermophis; species Thermophis baileyi. The sequence goes on from QLTV01001839.1 coordinate 2,122,891, forward strand.
GGAGTGTCAAACTTGCGTTGTCACGGTGTCGTCACGTGACCTATCGGGACTTTGCCCCCCCCCCTTCGCTAAACCGGGCCAGTACGTGACGCATCCGGCCCATGGGCCGGGAGTTTGACAGCCCTGCTCCAGAGATATCCGAGGTCTAACTCTACCCATTGTGAAAACCCTTATGGGATTTGTCATCTCAAAGAAATTGGCTGGCTAAATCTCTAGTTTAGTGGAGATAGTTTGCTAATGGACATCAGTACTTTAGCTGAATTTCACATAAGAACTTTAGTAATTTAGAAAAGGTGTAGAAAAGATTTCTAGGCTTATGGGTACCCAGGCCACATGCAATTTATACACAACTCAGTTTTGCCACAAAGGATACTCAGTTTATTCAAAACATGCTCATACTACATTATACATGCTGGTATGTCTACTGTAGACACTATTTTGCAAGCCAAACTATTGGTGCCCTTATCCCACCAACTATAACTTATGCAATGTATTTATATGCGATGTACTGGTATGGACTCAGGTTATCCTTCAGTTGATAGGGCAGAAATAGATTGTGTAGTGGTGAAGAAGCAGCTTAAGATGGTATGAAAATAGTCTATACACATTGGCAGGTAGAAGTGTGTTGAAGTTATTTGCATTATTTAAGGAAGCTGAAATAGAGAAAGAAAAAATCCTCAGCCATCACCACTTTTCTTCTAGTGGTGTTGTGTGTTTGTGCATTTTTGTGTGCTTTAACAGACCTCCCACAGAAAGATTCTTTGTTTCAAAGCATGCCACCCACATTAGGAATTTTTGGCAAATGCTGTGAATATCTGAATATAATCAGGCAGCTGCTTTTAATTTTGGCATTCCCTACCACAAAGTCTCCAACACCATCTTTAGTCCTAAAACAGATTTTCTAAAACTTGTCTTGCACTTATGATTTTAAAAAGATATCTTTTTTTCCTGCAAAGGAATAGAAAATTTTGGTGAAATAATCATAAGTGACAGATTTTTCACTTTCTTAGATGCGCAGACATCAGTAATTGTGTAAGAATAGTTACCATACAGTCATCTCACTAAGAGGGTGAATAATCTTCCTGGTCTGCTATATCTCATTTCAGGCCCACAGAACAGCTTGAGGGGGCTCTCCCCATAAACCTTTGGGAAATCAGAAAGGATGAAGTCAGGGAAAGTGATTGAGAAAGAGCAGCATGTTCTGTCATTTTACAACTAATGTCAAAAGCACCACCCAAACAAAATCCAAAAGAAATTCTAAACCACTCCAAGGATGAGATAGAAAACTAGAATTTTCTTCCCTGGGGAAGAAACCTTTGGGAAAATGGGAAGGCAGATTGTAATATGGTTTTCGACTTTAGAAATCAAACATTGGGTGGAGACACTTTTTAGGCAAAGGCATACAATATGATGAATAGATTCATATGTTTGAGAAGGGTTACAGTTGTTGCTGTATTAAGAAACATTCATGAGCTCATATCAGATTATTTGCAACCTTGCTGTCATCTCTTTGAAGAGAAATGACCAGGCTTTTTGGTAATGTCCTTCTTTGTGCTTTATTGGACAAAAAAGCTGTCTTTTGCTAAGATATTCACTTTCCCTCAAGAAATGTTGTTCTCTGACATTTTCCTCAAGGAGAAAAACCAGTAACCGGGGAAATACATTTAGACTTGAACAGATAGCCAAAGCTGAGCGATGGCTACATTCCAAACATAGGGGGAAAATCACATATTTCTAGATGTGTGGTATTTTCCCCCCTTTAACCATACACACAGAAAATCTCTTTCCGGATTTCTACTGAAATACTCTGTCAAAGAAACAAAAAGTCTGAATTTTGATCACATCAAGGTAGTATTTGTTTAATCTTGGCTAACCCTGAAAATCTAAACAGAATTCAATTGATCCCAAAGATGTCCCCCCCCCAAAAAAAAGGCAACTGGAGTTTCTTGGTATTTTTTTTAAATGTTAAACTTCTCATCCAAGACACTTTTTCAATAGGGTTGAAAAATATAGGATTCAATAGGGTTCTGCCTGAGTGAGAGACCGCTAGGAAATCCCAAGACTGAGAAGAAAGCAATGGAAAATAATGTCTCTACTGTTGTCCCCAAAAAACTATCCATGTGTCCCTGAACTGACTTGGACTTGAGTTTTACTTTTGACAGCATCACTCAGTAGCTATAGATCACCGTATATAGATAGGCGGAGCTGTAAGCCACTATAAATCAGTAGCGGGGAAATAACCTACTGTGGAACTACGTAACATGGAGCTATATGGATTTGAACTTGGTTTGGGTGCACACTACATATCGCGCACCTGTTTAAAGCTGACGCTCCGACTAGCGCTTCCCTTCACCTGTCGCTAGAGGGCGAGCGTTCCATTCCTCAAGCGGTCGGTCGGGGCAAAGTTTTCTGCCGGCCCAGGTGCTTGCCCCGCAGCAGGTGTTTTGGATTAAGGTGAAATGAAACGCGCGGCCTGGTTTGCAGTTCCCTCCCCCCCCGTTTCCCCTCCCCTCCCGCGGGTGGGTCGTTTTCTTTGTACCGGCGGCTTGAAAGAGGTTTCCCCCTGTCTCCTGGCTCCAGTGAAGCCAGACGGTACCTGCCAAGGTGAAGAAATGAGGCTTTCTTCAGGAGCAGGATAAGAATCCCTTGTGCTTTGCGGGGAGGGGAAGAGAGAGCAGTTAAATATAGGGCGACCGCACCTGAGTGCAAAACTGCGGACGAGCACGAGACGGCGGCGAAGTAGCCTTAAAACAGGCTTGCAGCAGTGTTGCCCTGTGGGGATCGTTAGGATGTTTGCGTCCCAGATACAGGGTAGAAACGGGTGGGCAACTGTGACAAGTTTACGACCTGTGGACTTCAACTCCCAGAATTCCTGAGTCAGCCATGCTGGCTCAGGAATTCTGGGAGTTGAAGTCCACAAGTTGTAAACTTGTCACAGTTTGCCAAACCCTGGTGTAGAAGCTCAAGTTAAAAAATACCTCCTTATACCAGATAGCAAATGAAAATAGCATTGAGAAGGTAGAAAGGATATTTTCCTTGAGTCAATGTGTTCATAGTACTAATTCTCAGGCTTTGTTTTATGTACATGGGGAAAAAAACATAAGTAGACTGCAGAGAGAACAGAGGAGAGAAATAACTACAGTAGTTCAGATATAAATTGCACAGTCATATCAGAATTAACGGAATAACGGAGTTGGAAGGGACCTTGCAGGTCTTCTAATCCAACCACCTGTTCAAGCAGGAGACCCTACCATTTCAGACAAACGGCTGTCCAATCCTTTCTTAAAAACTCCAGTGTTGGAGCATCCACAACTTCTGAAGGCAAGCCATTCCATCGATTGCTCTGTTAGGGAAATTTTTCCTTATTTCTAGGTTGAAATTAGTTGATTAGTTTCCATCCATTGCTGCTTGTTCTGCCTTCAGGTGCTTTGGAGAATAGGTTAACCCCCCTCTTCTTTGTGGCAGCCCCTCAAATACTGGAATACTGCTATCATGTCACCCCTAGTTCTTCTTTTCATTAAACTAGACATACCCAATTCCTGCAGTTGTTCATGTTTTAACCTCCAGTCTCCTAATTATCTTTGTTGCTTTTCTCTGCGCTTGATAGAGTCTATCACAATGATTTCTTGATTTTAGAAACAATAATCAAAGTTTTGCTAAAGAGCAGTTTGAGATAAAAGCTATATACAGTAAGTGACAATTTTTAAACATGGTATGCAAAAGAGAATATGTTTTATTTTCACTCCTCTCTACATTTTTTTTAAAAGAAAAGTTTTGGAGTATCATTGACTTGCAAATGAGTTCTGTATGTTAGCAATTGAGGCACAATATCAGGATCCAAAAATCCTAAGTTGATCAAAATGGGTAATAAAAAGATGATGATGATGATGATATATGATCCTACCTTAGAAAAGGTTAAAGCATTCATACGTGGAGGAGTAATACTTGGATAGAGGTCCAAGGCTCCATAACTCCAAGTTAGTAGAATTAATCCCCCAAAACACAAATTGGAAGCAAAAAAAGTAAGGCATTAGATAAAGAATACAATTCCTCCTAAAAGTATTTATACGAAGCACAGATATTATACACCTTTACTGGAAACCTAGTTTTTGGTCCATGTACAAATAGTGCTCACATGGGCTATTCAAAGAATGGGAGGTATGCACATACCTCCTGTATGTCCATCCAATTAACTGATGTCTTCTTCACACTGTTTTTCTACACACTTAGGGAAAACAAAAAGAAGCAGCTTCTACTGAGCATTTGGAGACCCAAAGACAGAAATGTGTTGAAAACATGTTCCATTTATAGTTTAGTTGTAATATATACAATTTTTCTGGTAACCATACCTTATAGGAAAACTAGTTGAGCCACTATAAACAGCAATATAGCTCACGTTTGGGCACCTTGACATCTTGAGTCCCCCCCCATTCCCTTTATGATACCATATTTATTTTTTAAAGTATATTGCCTAGATTTTGATGGCATTTGATCCAATCAGTAAGTCTTCAAATAAAGCTCAGCTGATGATGCTTTCATGAACATGGCTGTATAAATTTTCTTGGCAACAGTACAGAAATTATTTGCTGACTTCTGGGAGATTAAATCCCTACCACTTGACTTTTTTTTATCATTTAACTGGGCATTTATTGAACATGCATACATATTTTATTGGTAGTATTATAGAATAGACTGGGCTGATTTTGAGAACTCATGAAAAATAAAAGTTGGACTTGGAAGGCAGATACCTAAGGATGCAGGAAAAAGGCTTATGGATGGGATATAGCTGAATAATTGCATTTAGATGAACTAACATAAAAGCAAAACTTACAGTAAATGGAAAGCTTTTATAGGATAGTTCAGCTCTAAGTTGAAAGGAGATTCTGTTGATACTATTTTTAAACTGAAGGTTCTTGTCCAGATATATAAATTCCTAAATAACTTGGGTCCTGCCTACCTGAAGGAACAACTTCCCACATAATTGTGATCCAAGACTTTCGGTCACTTTCAAAAGGTTGAGAGTAGCTGTTGACTCAGACATCTGTCTAGAATTCACTGGGTCTTAATGGTACTCTCTTTTCCTCAAAATTCATAATATTCTTCCTTGGTTTGCTTTAGAAAGAGGTCAAAAGTTTCTGGTTAAACTCTAGCTTAAGTATTACAGTAGGTTTTCTTACAAATGTCATGTATATATTTTTCAGAATGGAAATTATTAGTGTTGTATTGTTCAGGAATTGTTATATTGATTTTATATCATGTTTTGAGGTTTGTAGCAGAGATGGGTTCCTCCCGGTTCGGACTGGTTCGCCCGAACGGGTAGCAACCTGCTGGTGACGTCACGGAGCCGGTTCGGTCGGTGTCAGTCCGTGGACGCCGCCATTTTTTGGGGGGATTTTTTTTTTTTTTGAAAAAAAATTTGGGGGATTTTTTAATTATTTTTTTTCCCTTCTGCGCATGCGCAGAAGCCGAGTTTCCGGCACTGCGCATGCATCGCCATCTTGTTTTTGGCTTTTTGGGGGGGACATTTTTTTGGACTTTTCGGCACTGCGCATGCGTGCGTGCCCACGAGGCGTGGCCACGTGGCGCGGGAGGAAGCGAACCGGCAGCGAGGTAAGTTAGAACCCATCCCTGGTTTGTAGCCATTGTTGGTTGTGGTTTTTTTTATTCATATTATTAGCTTTCAAGGACTTGTTTTATTAGGAATGTGCAGATTATAATTTAACAAAGAATGTATTTTAGACATTCAATATTGCACAGTGCAGAAATAGATCTGGGATTGCTAAATGTAGCTAGTCTTACATTTAGTAATTTTGTTGATTGGTAGTATTATGTGTAACTTTGTAAAAATTAATGTACGAATTTCGAAAAAGTAAATTAATTGTACATTTATTGGAACAATCACTAGATGTCACTATTGGGCAACACAAATATATCTGTTCCCTGTGTCGAGCATTATTTGGGATGATTTAATTCTGCTGTGATCAAGAAAATGAAATGTGTTCCTCTGGGAACATTTATGTAGCTCAGGAATCCTTGCATTCAGCCATGAAGAATGAATAGGTTCACTCTTGTTAAACATAAACATATTTAGCATATTTAGACAAGCTAACAGAGAAGCAAAGTCGCTCACCAAAATGGGTCTAATGTGCATTCATGTATTACTGTTATTCTAAAAAGCAACTCTGAGTCCCTTCCATAGGTCAGCTCGTAAGTTTCCAAGTGTATAAATGATGCCTTTATAGAAAGAGGTTGCAGGCAAGACAGATTAAATCTACCAGTCCCATGGATTCTGGGCCAATTATTACAACTATTATTGGGACCATTTTTAATTCATGTTTGGGAGCAGTCCAGACTGACTGTAGAATTGCTGAATGGTGTCGTGAGTGCTTCACTAAAGGCCCAGATATTGATTTAATTCACTTTTAAAAGGCAGTTTGAGGTGGGTTTCTAAACTGATATAATAACTCAAGAGCTAACCCTAACCCTTTCAGTTTCTCTAAAGTTTATTTCTGCTAAGGGAAAAAAAAAAAGACTTATTTTTCTATGCTACTTTTTGAGTGCTTGAGATTTTCTTTCAAATTTCTCTTGGTGATATATTTACACTTTGTTGCTGGATGTGTTGGAGGATGATTTTGCTGTTGCTTGTTTTTGTCTTATACATCCTTTCATCATTTTGAAGCCTTCTTATCTGCTTACACTTCCTAGTCTGAAGAAACCTAATTGAAGAATAGGAAGCCCAGGAGGCTACAGTCCTATGCGTAACTACTCATTCAATGATAAGACATTCATACCTATTCCCAAGCCTCCTCAGGAATCAAAAGAAGCAGAAACTCCAGACTCCACCTACAAGAATTTTCCTTTGAAAGAAATGTCAAAAGCTAAGCTTTTTTCATCATATTGAATGAGAAAAATACCAGACAGGTTTTTTTTTTGCACACTACCAGAAGTAGTGTGGTTCCCTGATTGAGATTTCTGTTAATACAAATACCTTTAAGACAGGAGTGTCAAACTTGATTTCATTGAGGGCCTCATCAGGGTTGTGTTTGACCTCGGGGGGGGGGGGGGGGGGATGGCTGGGGGGGGTGTGGCGGGGGGGGGGATGGCCGGGCCTCTCTTTTCTTATTTTTCCTTCCTTGCTCCCTTCCCATCTTTCCTTATTTTCTTTGTCTTTCCTCTTTCCCTTTCTTCTTTCCTGTCCCTTCTTGCATGCTCAAATGAAAAAGGAGACGCATTTCTCCTTTTGTTTTGTTTCTTTCGCTAGCCCTCTGCCAGTGAAAACGGAGCTCGGCCAGAGGCACTGTGGCAGAGGCACTGTGGGCCGGTCCTTTGCTGCTTCCAGGGTGGCCCTGCAGGCCAGATCTAAGCATCCTGTGGGCCTTGAGTTTGACGTCCCTGCTTTAAGAAGTCCACAAGCAAGATTCTTGTGTTTATATTCTGTAGCAACTGGTATCTTCTTTGTAAATAACTAGTAGATAAGTGACAGCTTATCCTCTGTGTCAAGAAGGAGAAAGGGTGGCCCTCCAGATATTGTTGAACTGTACAACTCCCAGCACTTTTCAGCATTGGTCGTGCTGGCTGGGGTTGTTTGGAGTTGTAGTTCAGAATCTGGAGGATCATGTATTCCATTATGTAGCATAGACTTGTGGTGGGAACATGATAATTTATTTGCATTTTGTGCTGTCTATTTAAATATTTGTGTGCAACACTTCCTCAAGGAATTTGGCAATATATTTAATTGAAAATATACAAAGCGTATATCAGGAAATAATGAGGCTGATTCTTGAATTGCAGGGTATCTGCACTTACTGTTTAAGCTGCTCCGGTTCTCTGGTCATGCTACAGTTTGTGTAATTCTTGTCCAAGTTGAGAACTTCGGCAACAGCTTGCAAGGGATCCAAACTGGACAGCAAACCTCTCATTTGCCTGTGCCCTTGCTACTGTGTCTTCTCATTGTTCTGTTCCAGGAAAGTGACTGATAATTGCTTTCCTTCCCATGAACAGATCTTCCTGGACATATATACATTTATAAATTATGTGTCAAGCTTCGAAATTGCATTTTCGCTGTTGCAACTATTATCGCTTCTCAGCTTGCCAATGAACCAGGGGGGAGGGTAAGTGCACTTCCGTCGCGATGCGAACCGGTGGGGAAGGTAAGTAGAACCCACCCCTGATGTACACCATCACCATCCATGTACAGGTATACAGGAATAGGGCTCTGGAGATCCTACTGTGTGCAGGTGCTGTGGAAAGATGATCTTTTCACTGTGTTCAACTTCATTTGTTCTTCAGAGAAACCTCTCCAGTATAAATGAGACTTATTCTCCTACTCCAGGAAAAGCTTAAATAAACAAAGGAGCCACTGCCGTAGTGAAATGATCAACAAAGGTGGATTTTGTGAGACCATCAGAGGAAGCTCATGTCCATCTTGCCAACACTGACCATCAGGCTATGTGTGTCTGCAATTGAGGCTTCTGAGCCAAAATGCAATGTGAAACTGAAACAGAAATATTTTTATACACAAACACAGCAAGTTGAGCATGCCCAAACCAAAACAAACATTCTGTTGGCAGACCAGAACATCAAAAATGCAAATGTATTGTATGATATACACCAGAAAAGGAAAGAGTTAAATTTGTAGATTTATTGTCCGATTGTTAAATCTTAGGGATATGTATTTGTCATATGATTGGCTTTGGTATGTACAGTGTCTGTATGCCTTTGAATCAGTTTTTGACTCTTAGCGACTGCCTGGACTAGTCTCTGCAGTTGTTTTGGCAGGTTTTTGTTTTTTCTAAAATGGCTTGATATTGCCTGCTTCTTAAGACTGAGAGAGAGAGGGAGTGGCTCAAGGTCATCCAGCTGGCTTCATACCTAAGGCAGGATTAGAATTCACAGTTTCCCAGTTTCTAATCTGATGCCTTAACCATTACACCAAACTGGCTTTGGTATAAATCAGGGGTCAGCAACCTGCGGCTGTGGAGCCGCATGTGGCTCTTTCATCACTCTGCTGCGGCTCTCTGTCGCCGGTCGGCACCACAATTTTGAGAGGAGCTTCAGGTTGGGGGGGGGAGAAGCAGGGCGTGCCAGGATGAGACTCTATGGCAAGGGGCGGGTTTTCCGATCAGCTCCCCAATTGATAGGGCTTTCGGTTAGGACTGGTAGAGGAAAAAGGACGCCGTGCTAGGAGGAGACTCTATGATGGGGGAACCAGACTTCCGGTCGGCTCCAGAATTGAACGGGGGGCTTCCGGTTAGGACCTTTGTGGCTCTTTGAGTTTTTAAGGTTGCTGACCCCTGGTATAAATGATTATAATGTGTAAGGCAGGGAACACGGTTTACAAAAAACCCAAAAGTTATTTCTTTGCAAGGACATATGACACTAAAACCATTTTTGCTGAACTAGTATTGTTCCTAGCGTTTTTTCCCACTTGTGCATGGCCCATCCCCTTTGCGCTATGCTTGCTTGAGTTCATAGAGTGAAATTATCAGTGCATAGTGTAACAAGGCATTTTAGTTTCAGATGCCTTGTCTATGGAGATTCTCAATCATCCAGGTCATAGTTGTCCCCAAGGTGCTTTTCCCAAAAGGCAACTAGACTTTCTTGGTTTCTTCTTTGAAAACATTTTGTTTCTCATCCGAGAAGCTGCTGTCTTTTGGAAAAAAGCACCTTGGGACATTTCAGATGCCTTGTTGCAGACCTTGACATTGATTAGGGTTGAGAGGGAGTGACTGACCTGGGTTCCATCAGCTGGTTTCCAAGCCTAATTAAGGACTGCAACTTGGCTTTCCCTGTTCATTGACAGCCCCTTAACTGGTACACCATGTTGTTTTTCATTTTTTATAATATGTGGTGCTAAAAAGAAGCAAAAGGGATACTTATTGTACAAATTTAATTAAGGTTGCTTTGGCTTTCTGATTCCAATAATCCACCCATTCATCCATATGGTACAAGACATAGCCAGAGGTGGTATTCAGCTGGTTCTGACCGGTTCTGGTGAACCGGTAGTGGAAATTTTGAGTAGTTTGGAGAACCGGCAAATACCACCTCTGGCTGGCCCTGCCCCCATTTATTCACTGCCTCCCGAGTCCCAGCTGATCGGCTGGGTCTTCTTTTGTTGCCCTGCACAGGAGAAAAGAGCTGGAAAGCAGGTTAGTGAGGTGGGGAGGGAATGGGGGTTTTGCAGTATCCTTCCCCAGGAGTGGGGAGGGAATGGAGATTTTTTAGTATCCTTCCCCTGGAGTGGGGAGGGAATGGAGATTTTGCAGTATCCTTCCCCTGGAGTGGGGAAGGAATGGAGATTTTGCAGTATCCTTCCCCTGGAGTGGTGAGGGAATGGGGGTTTTGCAGTATCCTTCCCCTGCCACGCCCACCAAGCCACACCCACCAAGCCATGCCATGCCCACGAAGCCACACCTACAGAACCCGTAGTAAAAAAATTAGAATCCCACCACTGGACGTATCCATTTCCTGGCCTATACACAGACTGAAAATCTGACTGGCTGTGGGTGAGAAACTGGGAAAGAAGCAAATGAGAAGTCTAATTAGAGAATGCAAGATAAAGGAGTTGGAAAGGACCTTAGAAGTCTTCTAGTCTAACCCTTTGCTCAGGCAGGAAACCCTATACCATTTCAGACAAATGGTTGTCCAATCTCTTCTTTAGAACTTCCAGCGTTTTCTGGAGGCAAGTTGTTCCACTGATTAATTGGTCTAACTGTCAGGAAATTTCTCCTTAGTTTTAGGTTAGATCTCTCCTTGATAAGTTTCCATCCATTACTTCTTGTTCTGCCCTCAGGTACTTTGGAGAATTGGTTGACTCCTTCTTCTCTGTGAAAAGAGTACAGCTTAGGTAAGAAAATGCAATATAGCCCAGATGTGAGCATTGTAGGAAGCAACCATTTCAAAGAGACTCCACCCTAATTAAGTTATTATAAGTCTGGGAATTCAGTCTCAGAGTTTTCATGATTATGTTTTTATCTGAGACTAGTATTTATAATTCTTTCTGGAACGTGTGCAATTGTTGCTCTTTGCTTTGCTAGTTACCTAGTACTTTACACAATATGACATGATTTCTTGTCTCTGTCTCTGCTTTCTGACTACAAGAAGTCATATACAATGTGAAGAGAAGCCTAAAAATGACATCAAAGATGAGAAAATAAAAGGAACTCCAGGAGCTGTGAACCAGCGGTGGGTTGCTCCCGGTTCGGCCCGGTTCAGCAAACCGGTGGCAGTGGCGGGAGGCTCCGCCCACCCACCCGGGACGCTTCTGCGCATGCGCAGAAGCGTCACGCACAAACCAGTAGCGACGGGATTTAGAACCCACTACTGCTGTAAACCATACAAGAATTAATAAAATGTTCTAGTTTTATAAACAGGTTCATATGTAAAAATTCAGCAAGAGTTTGCATATAACGATGTACTATTATAGAAATCTGAAGTTAGATTGTACAACCTGAAGCTCAGGTTTCCATATGGTTCAAAATTCTTGGGGGACCGCAGGCCACAGAATTCCAGCAAACTTTGCAACAAAATTGTAATATATCAAACAAAAAATATATATTGAAAAGCATGAAAAGTAATCATATGAGTATTTAATTAAGTTAAACATTTGCTTCAGTTTTAATTTAAATTTAAATGAAACCACTTTTACTTTGTATTCTGGCTCTCCAACACATTGGTGTGTGCAGGCCTCCTCATGCCATCCAAAGTTCAGGTACAACCCTCAATCTCAAAAAAAATTCTCATAAGTGATTATTATAGTGCTTCTCAATCTTTCTACTCTTGTGAATTTGTATATGTGAGAATGGTCATAGAAGTCATTGCAATTATGCTGTCGGAGATGCTGAGTCCTGCCAAAACAGAAGCAAAAAGACCACGTTTTATTATCTTTAACATTTTGCGGTAAATTTTAAGTGTATAAAAATGCTGTAATATTGTTTACCTTAGTGAATAGCTTTTCCTTAACTCTAATACAGAACAAAACATTTCATCCAAATGAGAAAGAACTGTGTAAAATGCTATTTTACTTTATTCTGATGCCCAGGTCCAAATCCTTAAGCGGTTCCTTCATTAAATGCTCTGCTAAGATGCTGCATTCTTTCCTGCTTTGCTTTGCTTTGCTTTGCTTTGCTTTGCTTTGCTTTGCTTTGCTTTGCTTTGCTTTGCTTTGCTTTCCTCTCTCCTCCCCCCTCTCCTCTTTTCTCTC
>QLTV01001839.1:2135149-2149652 GCA_003457575.1 Thermophis baileyi
TTGCTTTGCTTTGCTTTGCTTTGCTTTGCTCTCTCCTCCCCCCTCCCCTCCTCTCTCTCCACTGATCTGGAGAAGGGAGTTGGGCTCTTCCTACATTGTGTGTACCTTTGCTTGATAAGAATTAATTCATTGAACACAACCTCTCTCTGTGTGTGTGTGTGTGTGTGTGTGTGTGTGTGTGTGTGTGTGCACCCAGGCATGCACCCAAACAACGGATTTAATGGAAATCCATGACAATTCCCTTACTTTTGGGTGTACTGGCAAGAGCCGATTAGATTGTTCGAAACGGCTTGTGGACATAAGGTTGCCTACTTACATAGAAATATAAATAGTTTAACCATCCATTATCCTTTCTCTTGCTTTTAATGACCCCCTCACCCCCTGCTTAAGGAAAAAAGGTGGCAGGTCATCTCTTTCATTGTGGTACTGGTTAATGGGAACTGCATACCAAGGAGTTCAGTACAGTTTGATGCTCTTTAATTAATGGCCTTTTTAATAGCTGGTGACAGTGGAAGAGTGAACTTCCATAGTTCACAGCCTTTTCCAAGACCTTTTCTGGAATATTTCTTTCTACTATCGTCAACCAAACTCCCCTTTTGACCCCTTTATCACTCTCTGAGTGGTACCGGAATCTTAACTGTCTCATAACCACAACAATTCACTGCAACCCCTTCTAAGGGTTCACCATTATAAAAGGGAAAGAGATGGAATGCATTTTAGGAAACTTGTGAAAGATCTCACCAAAGTTGCCTGAGCCTCTCTCATTCCATATTCTGTAGGAATTTCATCAACAGGAATGAAATTGAGAACACAGCTAGTCCAAAACAACTTTCTTGAGTTGAAAAAATAGTAATATTTCTGTATCTCAATCTTGAAGTTTCTAAGATATTCCTTAAAATAACAATGCAGGTTTAAAGCTTTTATTGTACCATCATCCTGTACACCAGTCCAAATTGGAGATTGTTTTGGAAGTGGGCATTCTTTAATTTACTGCTGCTCCATTGTTACTTCAGGGAGGTGGAATTTGTGGAATCTTCTGTTTTAGTCTTGACTAGTCTTAGGCATTAAACATCTTGAATATGGAAAACATTCACAAATTTCAGCCAAAGCTGGGAATGAGACAGATGGGATGGTATAGGCTACATTAGATATGTTTGAATTAACAGCCATGCACAGACATATGAGTACCTGGAAGCCATATTTTACCTTTTGTATTAAGGCCTGCCACAATTTCTATTGTGGGAAAATGGGAGGGGGGATGATATGGAGTAGGTGATATGTAGTAGTCTAAATAACATTCTTTCCAGAAAGTCAAGGCCGCTGTGCCCTGCAGCTGCAATGAAGTGACTGGGAGGCATCTTCAGTTTTGGATGGTGCCTGATTGGATCGTGTGATGGACATGTGGGTGCTGGGCAGGGACTTGAACTTTTGTTTGGGTGGAGAAAACCCGGAAGATCTCAGATTCGGGTTTTCTCAGATGTGCCAATATGACATCTCTAATAAAATGGAACTTTGAGGAACTTCAAGCCTCGGAGTCTTATTGCGTTGGGGGTGTTACGTGGAACCCTGACAACAGGACTATCTTCATAAATGTTTTTCTTTCCCAAACTTTAATTATTCATTAAATATTTCAAAGGAGTTTACAACAAAAGCTAGTATTACGTCTTCCTCTGAAGAATGCCAGCTTTCTTTACCACTAATATTATAATATTCAGTTTGGCATTTCTTGCATCATGGTTTCAGTTCAGTGGTGGGTTGCTGCCAGTTTGGACCAGTTCTTTAGAACCGGAAGCTCTGACTCCAAGCCGAGAGAGAACCGGTTCTCTGTATCCATGAAAGTGGGCCCGCCCGCCCGCCCGCCCCTGGGTTATACTGACCTTTATCTCTGCTTCCGAAGCCCAGCTGATCAGGGGCGGCAGATTGAATTGCCGCTCCGCAGCTGTTTTCCGTGCTCCTTGCCTAGTTTGCACCGCGGAAGTTCTATTTCCTCTGAACTGCGCACGCGCACGCAGCGAAGCGCGCACTCAGCGAACCGGTTGTAAAGCCGGTAGCAACCTACCACTGTTTCAGTTATATCTACATTGGATTTTATAGTTTTCAGGCTATTGATATACATGTTTTTGGTCATGATGATTATATCCTATTGGCTTTTCAGGAATGTTAACTCACTCAACATTTCCTCAGAAAGATACACCTCCAGCCCATTATGGATTTTAGTAGAATACCTGTATTTTTATGGTGGATGATAGATGGCGAGCAAAAAAAAAATGTTATCAATTCATACAAATCTTGACTCCAATAAAAATTAAATTGAAATTCCAACTAAAGATGGCATAAAACTATATTTTACATGGTTAAGGGAATACAAAATATCTATAGATTACTTTTTTCTTAGTCTTGTCTGATAAGTAACTACACTTTTGCTTGAACTGATCAGAAAATGAACATGTGCCATCTACTCTAGGTTATTATTCATCATTGATGAGATATTAAAATGGATATTAATTGCAATAGTACAAACATTAAAAATGAAAAAATATCTTCTAATGGCTTTCTCTGTGATTTTCCATGTAGCATTGGAACTATAATTAAATATGGTAACCTCGCTTATTAACACATAAGATGGTTTTGAAAGAAAAAGTGGATATAATCCTGATCCTTGAATTTGCATTTTGCCCAACATTCTTGAATTGCATCTGTTTAAATATAAAAACAGGACATTGCATTAAAATAGTATGGTGAAATAATCTGATATACTATTCCCAGTATATATTTATGTGTTAGATTTATATACTTGCTTTATTTCATATTTGTTCTCAAACAACCCTGAGAGGTAGGATAATTTAAGAGTTAGTAATTGGCCATGGTCACCCAGTGAATTCCACAGGCAAGTACAGATTCAAGCACTTTTCAGTGATGTGCTTTTTAGGATGATAACTTAAGGGCAGCAATTGGTGGCTATGTTTCCCCTCTGTTCAGCAATCCCTCCCATTTGTCAGATGGAAAAAATAACAACCAATCATTCTCCTTAATATTAGCATGGTGCAGGGTGGGTGATGGAAGCTTGCAAATCAGAGATCTGCTACTTATATCAGGAGCTATTATGGCCATGCTGACAATTTAAAAAATCACATTGAAAACTAAATGCTTTGTGGTACTTTGCAACTCAACCTGTTGTGTGATCTCCACAGCAATTGTCCTGTTGCTCCTGCTCTATTCTTGTTTTTTTTAAGAGGTCTTTAAATAGATCTCTATAAATCTTTTTTCCCCCTATCTAATAATCTTGTTGCTGTTGTGCCTTACCCATCTTTTATTTTTCTAAAGACAGAAAGAGAAAGAGAGGTATAGTATTTGATAACAGTATAAATAAGGAGGCTGCATTAGGCTTGACGTGCTTTGGAAATCTTGAACAAGGCATTGTTCAGGCCTCTGGAAACCAGATGTCTTATCCATCCAGCAGTGCAAAGCACAATGAACTTGGAGCGGAGGATTATATGTATGTCTGCCCTGCAATCAAAAGTAGACAATGGAAACTGAACAGATCCCAGATCCTGACCACAACATCACAGCATCACCGCATGCCACTCTAAGTCATTACTACATTATACCAAAGTGCCAGAAATCCTGCATGTAGCAAACCTTTTATTGAGAGAAGATGAAACACATGATTTTTTTTAACATGGTATGTGCTCAAAACAAAGGCCTCAACTCTCGGAGGGGAGATCACAATAACCTTAAAAAAGATTTAGTAAGGTATACCTGGAGGATATGTGGACGAACACTGAATCTGGTGGTATATCAGGATGACTCTAGGAAAAGGGAAAAAAAAAATTATCTGTCCCTATCCCAATATTCATTCTTCTGATTTTTTACTTTAGCAATATTTATTTTTGTATCAGTAATAGTTGTGCATTATGGTTTTAGACTGCAGTGCTAAATAATGTTGGTAAAGTTGCATTTATCTGCCTCAGTTGAAAACTTACCCAATAGATTAATGTGAGGGGTCCATTAAAAACGAAACCACCTTTTCCTGCATCTCAGACTGAAACTGAGCTTTTGCCCTTCTTTTCTGACCTCTGCATTCTTCAATGCCTGTGGTCCTGCCGCAGGTCTCTGAGAAATGTAATCTCCTTTTGACACACGGTTCCATACTTTGGTGGGGGGGAAAAACTGGGACACAACTCAGCTTTTTTTCCCCTGGGAATGCTGCTGACTGGATGAGCTATGTTTACTGTTTTTAGATATGATAATTATTCTGTTCATTCAATTCTAGCGCTCCATTTCTTACATTCCTATTTTTAACACAATCAATCAATCAATCAATCAATCAATCAATCAATGCATACATTATAATTTAGCCAAAATAATTCCCAGAGAATTTCCTGTATGTGTTTGCACATTTGCCAATTTCAGTTCCCTGAAGTGTAAGTGTTTCTTTTGCCAAGACACCTCTTGAAGCATTAATTTATGTTCATTGGTAGTTGGAGTATTTGATTGAAACCCTGAAAAACTGAATCAAATTGTAATGTTTAGTTGTTGGTGAACCCAACATGTCACTGTTACAACATCCCTTAACACCTGTTACTCTTGTTACTATCTCTGAACACCCAAAAACTGGGGATGATTTCAGAAAATGGTATTTTGAGGGACTTCTAGATGAGGCATTTGTGATATTGTCACATTAGCTCTGCACCTTGTGATTTATTTCTGGTGCAGCTTTGATGAAAGAAGAGCTATTCTGAAGGCAGATTTCAGTTGAAAATGGTAGAATTCTATAGAGCTTCAGGAAGGAGCATTTCCTTGTTGGAAAGAACTTTTGGCTCAATCTTCTACCTGCCTCCTTAGCTTCAATCACCTTGGCAGAATCCTGTAAGGGAAAGTCTTGGCATTTTCAAATCTTCTTCTCAATAAAACCAGTCCAAGTGACTAATTTGGAAATTGACAATATAATGTCAATTTCCCCCTTTTTCTTTCAACTCCCCTTGTTGGAAGCACCAGACTGCTTGGTTTTCTTGTTGATTATGATCACACACCACTCTCAAGCGGGTTTTGAAGGTTATGATTAGGGTGATGGTGACCATGTAGAAGTTCTTTTTGTGGCAAACCGTGTTGATATGGGATGAATCAGCCTGACAATGTTGAATAGGAATGCTAGGAGTTGTAATCCCAATACCTCTGGAGCTACCAGTTTGGAAAAAGCCTATTTATGCATGAATGCTAATGCTTAACATTATAGTATAATTACTATTATATCCCTATAATGCTTAGTAATTTTATTAGTGTTCCATAGTGGTCATTCCTATCTGCTCAACATCATGCACTATTTTGATTCTGTAGTAATAGCTTCTTTGCTGTCATCATAATCTCACTAATTCATATATCATGGAATTCACATCACATTAATTTTTCAAATCACTTTGTAAATCCATTGGTAAAGAATTGAGAGAAGGTGGAAATCAGAACATTGAAAAAGAGAAGGTAGACACTTAATAATAGGAATCTGGAGAGAGATACTGAAAGCTTCTCTGGACATGTGAAATGAGTAGATCAGCGGTTCTCAACCTGTGGATCGTGACCCCTTTGGGGGTCGAATGACCCTTTCACAGGGGTCGCCTAAGCGCACGCTAGCCCACCACGCCCCCTTTGTCACCTCATCGCACATGGGGAGGGGGCGGGGTGGGAGTCACGGCAGCGGGGCGGGGGTCACGGCATTAGGAAGGTTGATACTGGAGTAGATAATGAATTAGAAAAACAACAACAACTGTGCTTGACAAGGTTGAGAAAACCAAGAAGGAAAGACAGTTGATAAAGTGGATGGACAAGATCAAAAAGTTCATGGGAATATCCTTCAAGTTCTCACCAGAGACTGGTTGAGGTGACAAACATTTGTTAATGTAGTTATCAGGAAGCATGTCCAATACAAAAAAACCCAGCTAATTTGTATGGCTATGATTTCCAGTAATCATTACCAATATGGAAACTTAAGCAACAGAAACCAGAATTTTTCTTTAAATTAGTACCATTCATCCACCTAAACACTCAGGGGTGGGTTCCACTTACCTTCCCCACCGGTTCGCATCGCGACGTTTTGCGCGTGCGCATTCTCTCTGCTCGTGCACGCGCGCGCGCATTCCCTCGGGCAATTTTGCTTCCGCACATGCTCAGTAGCTTCAATCAGCCCGAAACACAGCTGAGGAGCTGATGAGCTGTGCTTCGGGCGAAGGAATAAAGGTCAGTTTAAACACAGGGGCGGGCGGGAGGGCCCTCTTTCAAGCGGCAGAACAGGAAAAACCTTCCAAACAGTAAAAAAATTCACTAAAAATTCCCCAAAAAAGATGGCGGCGCCCATGGACCGGCACCAACCGAACCAGATCCATGACGTCACCAGTGGGTCACTAACAGTTCGGGCAATCCAGTCCGAACCGGGAGGAACCCACCCCTGTACACACTCATGCAAATGTGTATCATAGTGGCATAAAAATGAGATAGGTTGTACCAAGAGCTTGAGACCTGTGGCTCACATGGGTGAAGAGAAGCAATAAAATAAAACTCTGGAAGGAATTTAACTTGGAAAAAAAATGCAGCTGCTCCTAAAAATGGGATTTAATTACTTAAATTCTGCATTCTAAAAACTTAATTAAAAAGGAATACCTGTTGAATAGTTTCTTTAAATGCAAATTTTTGGTTTTAAAAAGCAGTCTGTTAGATAGTAATGTTGATTACCTCCAATAGAAGTATAGTATAAATTGGTAGACATGACCAGTCAGATGTCATGTTTTAATTCAGTTTTCTTAATGCTCATTTTCCTGAAATTTTAAGAAAAGTTTCATGGTTTATTGGTGTTTTTTTCAGAGAATTTACCTTCTCAGCCCAGAAACTCAAAGGTTTTTCTCTCCTGAGATACTTAGTCTATGAGTGCAGGAAACTATTGTATGATTATCTATATTTGTACAGAAAGCTGGTTATTTTAATCCTGGCTTATTGAACAATCACAAAAAACTGGGCTTATACATAATGCAAAGCTATAAAACCTGTCAAGCATATTGACAAGATTTAGAGAACAGCAAAATCAAATAAGCAATATTGCGGCTTATCATAACCACCTTTCACCACGCATGAACAAAAAAGACTCATTTCATCCATGCTCTTCTGAGTTGAGCTGTTTTGATGTAGTGGACAAAAGTAAGTTTCTGAGTTGGGTCACTATTCTTGAAATGAGAATATAAACCAATAAAGTAATGTACAATATAGTAATAAGATCTAGCCTCTAGCCCAGAGGTCTTCAAACTTGGCAACTTTAAGACTTGTGGACTTCAACTCCCAGAATTCTCCAGCCAGCATAGCTGGCTGGAGAATACTGGGAGTTGAAGTCCACAAGTCTTAAAGTTGCCAAGTTTGAGGACCCCTGCTCTAGCCTCTGGCCTTCTCCCCAGCTGTTAAGCGGAAGACTTTTGGCATTGTTTTTTTCTCTCTTTCTTATCTGAATTAGAAATGTTACTTTGATAAAACACATTTTTGGCTTGCAGTTTTAGTTGCCTCAAAAATATAGTCAAAGGGATGCCAAATGTTGTAATTTTTGGTGCAAAGAAGAAACACAGCTCTCTCTCCATTGTTCTCAACTTCCATTTATTTATTACAGTGACAGTTTTATCTTTCTCCTCAAGCTCTTTCACCACAGATTTCAATCTAAGAATTAAGAAAAATCAAAGTAGAAGCCTAAAGTAAATGCAGCATGAGTTAGGAGGTGCAGCTAACAATAAGAATGTTCTGGAATAATAGACTTGTTTTATTTGTATGGATGCCGTGATGTATGCACTTCTCAATCAGTAGCATATGGCCAGAATTATCACACTGAGATTTCAAGAGAGCTAAACATTGTGAGGTTTTGTTTTTTTTAAGCAATGCTTCCAGCACTGCTGAGTCAATCCAGTTTGCCAAACATTTTATCACTACAATGTGAATCTTACTGGCTTAACTATAAGAAAAACAATCAGAATAAAATAAGACTATATGACTAATTGCCCTGCTAGATCCAACCAAAATCTGGTCTAGTCATGGTGGATCTGCCATCTATTCTCTCACACAAAATATAATCAAATGAACTGTGTTGTCCTTCAGGAAAGTAGGGGGTGGGCTGATAAAAGAATGGAATGACAAGTGATGTTGCCAGAAAAATCTAGAATGACTGTGACTAAGCTAGAACATAATTCACATATAAATTTAAGCATTTGGTGGTTGTATTCAGCACCAGTATGTTTACCCTATCATGGCCTTCATTAGCAATTCCAATGGAGAAGCATTCTGATCAGATACACACTTTTATTTTCGGATGACAGGAGAAACTTCAGGGAGGGGGCTTCTCTCGTTCCGAGATGCACTTTTAACTGGGAAATGTTTTCAAATTTGTCAAATTTGAAAAGCATGGATTAAGTTCATCAATTTTAAACTTAATTAAAAGTGAATCTTCCCAAGAGGAATTCTGCTTTCATGGTAGAAGAGGCTGTATGAACATGTGATGTTAGAGAAGAAAGGTTGTGCCTCTATTGAGGTCCATTCCAACCAGGATGGTGTTAAAATGATGAAATGGGTATTGTGACACCATGATGCAAGATCCATTTTTGCACTTGCCCTGTGCTGTCACATGCAAGTATGTAATGGGCAGAATTTGCATCCTAGCATCTCAATGGATTTTGTCACTTGCCTCCTTTACCTCCACACCCTCTTCTTCTCCCAGTGGATGTTTCTGCCTAGTGCAGGGGTGTCAAACTCTCGATAAAACATTGTTGTCATGTGACGTATCACAACTTTTTCCCCCTTCGCTAAACCGAGGGTGGGCGTGGCCAGCGCGTGACGCATCCGGCCCGAGTTTGACACCCCTGGCCTAGTGCATTAATGATGTTCATTCCTTGTTTGTTTTCAGGACAAAAGTAAACCATCCAACATTTTGTTTTATTTTTATTGCCAGTGGAAAATCTCTGGCGATATGAGCAAGGATGATTTTTTTTTTAATTAGCAAAGGGAGAAGAGAGACGAATGATTGAGCAACAGAGGGCATTTCTGATTTCTCAGCAATGCAAGCCCAAGTATCTTCGCCAAGCATTTCACAACTCCCAGACATACTTTCTTTCCACTGGCGCAGCACCTGATGAAGCCATACTTGGTGTATCTCCAACTTATATGTTTTTATCTTCTTGCTAATTTATTATCTTCATCTTGAGCCCAGGATTTCTAGGCTGTTATAGAAGAGATCTCATTTGGCTCCTCTCCATGAGATAATAACTGAAGCAAAAAATTTAAATTCTAACAAATCCATTCTAAAGCCGTGGGTTCTCCTGCAATAGAAACCCGTATGGTCTACTAGATAGACTATGTGAGCTTTTGAAATATACAATTTATTTGGCCTAAGGGTAAAAAAAAAAATTGGACATGCCAATAAATCAATCCAATCCCACGTAATAGAAGTATTTCATCTCCATCTTACATTAGGAGCGAACAATTCTTCTTAGATATTAATCGTGCACAGATTCCTAGAGTCATGCCAGAAAGTTCTATAAAGAAGGCAAATGTATGTTCCATTATAAGCAAGGAGATTGTTTTTCCCAAATATTTAGCAGCATTTTATACATTTTATATTTGGCTTTGATACATTCTTCAAGATATGGTAGTGTTCCTTTTTACCCCTCACAGCATTTAAGTTTAAGATTTTGGTTTTGTTTTGTGTTGAGCTATGTCACACTTAGCCAGAGGGCTTTAGAAGTCTTTGGCTGTTTAAGCAGATGCATTTTCTTTGCAAGGACTGGAAGGGGTGGGGGGGGAGGGGAAGGAAAACACCTGCATTGCCCTGATTAAAGAATTGCCTTTGTTGGATGAGAATGAGAGATGAATGCAGATCAGGCCTCTATTCCTCCCAATAAGATGTTCCTCCCAATAAGATGTTGGCATTACATCTGGGCAAGTAGCCAACCTCTAACTTCAGCTATAAGCAGGGATGGGAGGCTAGATGACATGAATCAGAGTAGATTTTTATTTCAGTTTAAACTGACATGTTATCTTTCTTTCTTTGGTACTTTTTAAGAATAAGGAGGGAAAGGAAAAGCTTATCCCTTTGGTTACTTAAGGTAACTCAAATCCTCTTGCCCACCTCAAATATTGACCGAGCCCAACAACACTAGCAGATTTCTTCAGAGGAAAGATAACAAGGAGACATTTTAAGCCCATGCTTAACTTTCTGAAATTCCTACATTGTGAGCAAGCAAGTAAATATGGAAGCAAACAGATATGGATGCTTTTCTACTGTTCAGTCATGTCCTATTCTTGGAGGCTGCCCGGATACGTCCCTGCAGTTTTCTTGGCAAGGGTTTTCAGAAGTAGTTTGCCATTGCTTTCTTTCTAGGGCTAAGAGAAATGGCTGGCCCAAGGTCACCCAGCTGGTTTTGTGCCTAAGGTGGGACTTGGACTCTTAGCCTTCCAGTTTCTAGCTTGATACCTTAACCACTACACTAAACTGACTCTTTGTTTTCATTATAGTTTCAAGAAAATAAAATCCAACTCTAACCGCTGAATCACAGGCATCTTCTGACTAGTTACAATAGGAGTTCTTGATTGCAAGATGAGAAAAAGCAAGGCAATCTGAAATGAGTGAGTGTAAGATGTTAAGGAATCTGTGCTGACTAAAAACATCAACAACCCCAAAATGAAAACGTGATTAGTCAGAAATATACAAAAGAATAAACTCATGAGTTGAAATTATTTTTGGATATCCAGTGGTCTATATATACCTCCTGGACTGACTATGATTTAATTACTATAATATAGTTTGTGTGATGCTGCCCTTGTAAATACTTTAAAAATTCCTACAGATGCTAAACGGTAGTTTTTGCGAATCAAAAGAACAATGCTCTGATCCATCTCAACCCAGCTCTGATCCAATACTTATATAGCCACCCTCTTGAACCAAACTGTGGGTTGCTCACAACTCATTTCAGGGTGTACTGTTTGGGGTTATTTGCAATGAGATATGAATGCCGATGGATCTTTATACCTAGGTTTCTTGATCTTGAAAGTAGTACCAGTATAGAAACTTTATCTTTGAATTTCTTTACCTAGATCAAAATGCTGTTAGCTATATTTCAATGTACTTACCATTCATCTTCATCTTCCCTTTGTTATTCTGACCACCTCAAAATCACCCCAGTGCTTTTTTTTTTAGTTCATACATGTAGAAACAAATGCTGTTTATAATGTTTACTATTCACTTTCTGAACTAAAGCTTCCAGTTGTTCACATATTCACATACCTACAGAATGAATCCTTTCCCAACTTGAGTCTAGCTGGCAGCTAGACTAATTTGGAGTGCCAAAAGAATTGGGATATTACTTTGTGCAGACCTAACTGCAATGCAAATTTGCAAGGACCAAAATCCCATACATTTTTACACTTTCTAGTTTGGCCACTCCCATATTAACACTTTATTCACAACTGCCTGAATGCCTCATTTCATCCAGTTCACATGAGAACCATCTTTAGTGTGGAGAATAATCTGTTACATCTTCTTTGCATTTTTCATTCTAGAAGATGTCCACGTAATGCCTAAGCTGAAAGCTTCATGGGCAAACCTTTCTGCATTTTTGGCCTTTTGATCTGAATGAACTCCACATGTTTCATCTTTCATACATCTCCATTCACAAAAATACATGACTGGAAATCCTGGGAATCGTAGTGCCAGAGTTCTGCAGGGCTGCCATATTCAAGGCAATAGGCAGACACAATTATAATTTGTAACAAATTTATAAAACTATACCAAAAGCAGTGATATTATTTGCCCAGAAAGGAAAAGCAGAACCACATTTACCATGATAAAGCGCCATAGACAGAATTCCGGAATAAACAATAAAGTATAATTTATAAACCCTGAACATTTTTTGATGAGGGAGTGAATTATTTATGAAGAATAAATGACCTACGTCAACTGGAAACTTAAGAAGTTCTTGATTTATCAGCACTGTGGCTGTTGATATTGACAAATTGTTCTGTTGAATTAGGGGGTATGAAGAAGAAATGTATCTTTTCCTGATAATGTCTCACTGCTATAACAGCTTTATGCACAAATGATTGTGTTAGAAGAAAGGCCAAATAAGGGACAATTCTCCCATCTGCAGGATGGAAAACTGCCTTGCAGCTTCCCAATCCATCAGCTCGCTGTGGCTGTCAAGGCTTATCTCTGTTGGAATTTATCGTTTGACATCATCTTGTGTCTCCAGATGTTTCTACAAAATTGCCTCCTAGCTGCAGGACATTCAAGCAGAGTCTAGCCAAGTAAGAGCCCATGTTTTCCCTTCAAACACAATAGCTTCCTAGGGAGCCTGGGAAGACTCTTAAGGACTGCATATCAGTCCACATACCAAATATATATAAAGCTGAATCATGGGGATAAGAGAGAGCTAACTGAAGACAGAGAAGTTACTCCGGTGGAAAAGAAATACAATAACAGGAATCAGTTCTATATTACCCCTGTATTGTGCAGATGTCTCTTATGCTGCTGAGAAATATCTCACCAAGACAAGGTGCTATATTCCCATGAGGACAGACACCATTTGGGTGCCTGTGGGCAGAGGCAGTCTTTCTTTCTATCTCAAAATGGTAGTAGGGCAACTAGATTTAAAGCAAGCAAGCACTGTGATTCATTGTCTTCAAGATAATATCTGGTCTTTTCCTGAATGGTCACAGTGGGGACAAAAGAGGCAGAACAGACCTCGGGCAGGGAGTGAATTCATCAGAGGTTTGCAGGGACCCCCCCTCCCCCCAGTGCATTTTGCTGCAAATGGTTGAGCTTCCTTTCTTCAGTACTTATTCATTTAAAGAGGCAACACATATTCTTTTCAGGAGGTTTTTTGTGTGTGTGTGTGCTTTTCACTTATCAATTCCTTACAGGCTTCCACTTGCTTTCATTTTCTTTTCCATTCTTGCACAGGTCCAATCTCTTTTTCTATGGAGATTCTCAGTCATCCAGGTCATGGTTATCCCAAAGGTGCTTTTTCAAGAAGCAACTGGAACTTTCTGTTTTTTGTTTGAAGACGTTTTGTTTCTCATCCAAGAAGCCTCTTCAGAGCTGAAGAATGAGAAACGATGAGAAGCGAAACATCTTCAAACAAAAACCCAGAAAGTCCAGTTGCCTCTTGAAAAAGCACCTTTGGGGCTCCAGTCTCTTTCAAAAGTGAACATGGCCATTATTTTATTTCATTTCAGATCTTCCATTGGCGCTATCCTATTATCATTCATCAAGTGAAGGGAAAAGGTTCAGGAGAGAATTCTTGTGCATACATACATACATATATTGAACCGCATTGAATGCCCAGAACTCTGTCACTGTGACGCCTAACCCGGTACAAGATGGTGGATATTTTGTTGCTCAAGTGACAGATCATAGCTTTTGTATCCTTTGATACATGCAGTCCTCAACCTACAACCACAATTGGGACCAGAATTTCTGTTACTAAGCAAGGCAATTGTTAAGTGAATCGTGCCTGATTTTACAAGTTTTTTTTGCCATGATTGTCAAGCAAATCATTGCAGTTAAATGAATCACATGGTTGTTGAGAGAATCTGACTTCCCCCATTGATTTTGTTTGTCAGATGCCAGGTAAAAAATGGCGACCACCTGACCCAGGGACTCTGCAACCATAATAAATATTTGCCAGTTGCCAGGCATCCACATTTTGATCAAGTGACTGTGTGGATGCTGTGACAGTCATAAGTGTAAGGACTGATCATATCTCACTTTTTCCAGTGCCATTATAACTTTGAACAGTCACTAAATGAATGGTTGTAAGTCAAGGACTATCTGTATCTGCGCTGACTGAGTAGTATTTAGAGAATTGACAGCATCCATTCAATGAAGGATGCTTAAATTTTTGTTACCTTACACAAGATTTGGTTTCTTCCAACATGAATATATAGTCTCCCAATTACAATATTAAACTCCCATGTTGCGGAGAAAAATAATTAGAGGTGACATGAATCTTGTTTCCCTGCCCTCAATTCTCAATAATAAGACCGGAGTCCAGGAAAGAATAAAAGTAATATATTTGCATAACAAAAATAAGAACACCTAAGTCTGTGTCTACATGGTGAAGAACAAAGAGAACAAAGGAAAGATTAACACATGCGCAGTACAGGTATCACATGAGAACTTCATATCAGTATACAGTGTCATTTCAGAATAAGAGTCCTGCTGACAAATTAAAATGAACGTAGTGACAAACCCCTTCTTTGCCAGTAGGGCGAATATCAGCTATCCATCAAAACATCACTTAAGGCACATCATCTCACGCAGGTATTCATGCTGCGCTGCTGGTAATGGTTTTCTTTGTCAAATATCAGTTATCCATCAAAACATCAATTAAGGCACATCATCTCACGCAGGTATTCATGCTGCGCTGCTGGTAATGGTTTGGTAAGCATGTCAGCAATTTGATCACATGTAGGTATGTACGTATGTACTGCA